>JAHSUH010003441.1:0-10546 GCA_025388415.1 Cynanchum wilfordii
ATATCTAAGAACAATGTGTAATATAATCCGATCCTCAAGCCAATCTAATTAAGGCTAAAAATTCTAGTATTTATAGATCTACTAAACCAGGGGTAAAATCGTCATTTTACATAAAAATTATTCTAGACGAGCATCTACCGGCGTAGCCCTCTATGCTATACCGGCGTTTAGAAGCGCTTACTCTTACGTGGTTTGATCCCAGGTGCCACGGGCGTAAGGGAGTTAATTTTCACACGGCGTAAGGCACACAGGGGCAACGGGCGTTTAATCCGCTCTGCGGTGTTATGCACAAAGGGCAACGGGTGTTTACTCGGATACGGGCGTAGTGAATTTCCCGAACGTTGCGCTTTTGCTTCCGAATTTATCTTTTTCACCAATTTGCCCCAAAAGTTACCGAAACGAATATTTGCAATTAAACCCAAAATCAATCAATTTATCTCAATTTAATACAATTATAATCACAAATCATGCACAATTTATATCTCAAATCTTGATCATATTTGATGTTATCGAAGGATACATTTTAATATACATTATGAATTGCTTATTGTTTTACGCTTTCGATTTGATTCTCGTATTGAGTTTATGCCATGAAACTTAGGTTGATGCATGATACTACAATAGTTAATTGAATCGACGGTTTGTTAATGAGTCCCCACCATAGGAGATTTAACAAATTGCTAGATTAGGACTAATAACTTGTGGCCACCATACCGAGGTTAGGAAGTCTAATAATTTCGGGTTTGGAATCAATGCAAATCTTAAGATTATGTTGTTGAATCGACGCCTCGGTAGCTAATCTAAAAAGGTTTAGGATTACTTGCAACCACCATATTGAGGTAATCATTCTAGATAACTCGGGTATGGTAGTAAGACAATTCGAATTCATAATCGCCTTAGATCTATTTGCAAGCTACACATTCGAACACTATTCAACTTAATTAATCATACGTACTTCACTAGAGATCTTAGTCAATTATTTTTCATTCTTGTTTTAATTATTCTTTTACTTAAACATATCTCGAATCGAATGGACACATAGGACTAATTTTCCGAACCTTAAAGTTTGTCAAAATTGCTAGAAACTAACCAGGCCGCCACCAACGCTCCCGAGGATACGATATTTATAAATTTAAAATCGTGGTACTCCGTGTTACTATCTCTGCATGATAGGTACTGCGCCTTAGTTGTGTTTGATTATGTGACACTGTTTTGTGAGATTATTTGCCTTATTTGATATTCATTTTTACTCACCCAAAACACACACCACCAAGAAAGTTTTGCAACACCATTGGCTAAGGCACGGTATTCCGATTGGGTGCTTGACCTTGAGACAACCTTTGCTTTGAGGATGACCATGAGATAGAGGTTGGGACCGAGAAAGGAACTAAGCTCTCGTACTCTCGCCTATCATCCGGACAAGATGCCCAGTCGGCATCCGTAAAGCAATAAAGTGAGTGATATGGATTTGGTTGGAGAAACGAGACCAAGGTTACCGGTTCCTTTGAGACAACAAAGATCTCTTTTTGCAACCTACATATGAACTGTTGTAGAAGCATGCAGAAACCGGCGAGCTTATTCAGAGCAAAAGAAATATCAAGTCTAGTAAAGGTACAATATTGAAGTGCTTCCACGATATATCCTTGTAAGATATTTCATCAACCAAAGGTGTGCCATGGTAGAGAGACAAAGTACCTAAGACCATTGGAGTATCAACAGGTTTGGAGTGAAGCAAACCGTTTTAGCTAGAAGGTCACGGATATACTTTGTTTAAGTGAGATAGAGACCAACGGGCATCCTTTGAACCTCAATTCCTAAGAAAAATGTAAAGGACCAAGATCTTTCAAAGCAAACTTGGACCAGTAGGTACATGAAGAGCAGCATGGTAGAGAGACTTGATCCTTAAGTAGTATTATGTCGTTGACATAAACTAACAGTATAAAGAACAACCATGGAGGATTTATAGATAAACAATGAACTTTCGATTTTGATGCAACAAACGCCCATGTCAAAATAGCATTACTAAGTTTAAGGAACCACGCCTCGAGGGGATTATTTTAATCCATAGAGAGACTTTTTCAATCGACAAACATAATCGATAATGTAGGATCGACAAAGCCCTAAACACCTCTTCCGTGAGATCACCATGAAGGAAAGCATTTTGTATATCCAATCGAGAAAAAGCCCGGTGAAAAGTGACTACCAAACTAAGAATTAATCTTATGGTGGCTAGTTTGATGACAGTGAGAATGTCTCATGATAATCAAGCCCAACAGTTTGATGAAACCCTTTGGCTACAAGGCGAGCTTTGATCGTCAACCGAACCATCCGGCTTTAGTTTCACCCTATAGACCCACTTACATCCAATAATCTTAGACCCGGAAGGACGAGGAACTAAATCCCAAGTTCCTTGATCTTGTAAAGCCTGAAATTTAGCCTTCATGGCTGCCTGCCACTGCGGGGAATTAGCCGCCTCAGAAAAAGAAGAGGGTTCCATGGGTATACCTGCAGCTACAGCAAAAAACAGCTTTGGTTTAAAAATTTCAGCCTTTGCCCGTGTGATCAAGGGATGTCCAGTAGGAGGAGGAGGAGAATTCGAAGGTGAAGAAAGAGGTATATGAGGAGAAGATTGAGGAGACAAAGTTGGAGGTGTAGGAGAAATATTAGGCGAGGAATGAGAAGATAAAGAAATATTTGGAGATGATTGAGGAGAAGGAGAAGAAAGAGGAGAAGATGGAGGAATAGATGATGAGGAGAGAGAGAAATAAGGAATAGGAAGAGAGGAAGGAGACAAATTCTGAGTGGAAGAAACCGGAGGAGTTTGAAAAGGAAACTTAGACTCATTAAATATTACATGGCGAGTAATATATATATATAGCCGGAATCACGCTTGAAACACATATACCCCTTATGTTGGCTGCTATAGCCAAGAAATATGCAAGAATGAGATCTGAAATCTAGTTTGTGGGAGTTGTACGATCGAAGATATGGGAAGCACTCGGAACCAAAGATCTTGAGGTGTGAATATGATGGTGATTTTTTATAGAGGACAGTGTAAGGAGTGTTGAGATGCAAGACTTTGGTAGGTAAACGATTGATCAAGTATATGGCAATAGAAAAAGCATAAGGCCATAACTCAAGTGGCATAGAGGCATGAGCTAAGAGAGCTAAGCCTGTTTCCACCACATGGCGGTGTTTACGTTCGACTCGACCATTTTGTTGCAAAGTGTAGGGGCGGGAGAGCTCATGTACAATGCCCAAACGAGACAAGAAAGATGACAAGGGGCGAAATTCTCCTCCCAATCGGATCGAATACGTTTGATAGAAGAATCAAGTTGAGTGTTGACCATTTTTTGAAAAAGAAGAAATTTGTTAAAAACCTCATCCTTAGATTTGAGTAAATAGAACCAGGTAAACCATGAATAATCATCAACAATTAATAAGAAATACCGATCTCCTGTAATTGCTAAAGAAGGGGAAGGACCCCATACATCCAAATGTAGTAATTCAAAAGGGGAATAGGCACAGGAATCAGAAAGAGGAAAAGGGAGTTTGTGAGATTTTGCTAACCGACAAGAGGAACAACTAGATGAAGAAAACTTTTTAAAATGAGATACATGATTCTGAGACAAAACAAGATTAACAATGTCAGATGAGGGATGACCCAAGCGTGAATGCCAAACTTCAAAATCTGAGACAACAGTAGAAGTAAAGAGAAGTTGAAATGAAGGTGCAAATGAAGAACACCCCTCTGGGTGAGCGTGACGCGTCTGGCACCGTGATCAAGTATTCCTCGAAGAAGGATTTGTTTGTGTAACCGATCCTTGACAAGAAAATAAGATGGATAAAATTCCACATAAGCATGGTTATCAAGACAAAGTTGAGAAATACTTAACAAATTTTTTGAAACAAGAGGAGAATGAAAGACACGAGTTAATCGTAAAGGTGAAGGTGAAGCAGAGAGAGAAGTTGATCCAACATGTGATATGGAAATTTTCTTACCATTGCCAACCTGAAGCTGTTCATTACCATGGAATGGTTGAGCTGATTCGAGGAGATTTAAATCAGGAGTGCAGTGATGAGAGGCACCCGAGTCTAGGTACCAGTTAGGATCAGTGAGTGTTTGAGGAGTAGCAACGGTAGAGAGGGATGATTGAGGAAAAGGAATAGATGGGGATTGTTGAGAGAGATAGGCTTGGAATGGACGAGGTATAGGAGGAGTAGGTTGATATTGCATATTTGTTCTATGATAGCAAATATTTGCAGTATGATGAGGCTTTTGCATATTTGACAACGAGGATGAGGAGGATGAGGATTGGTAGAATTGTTAACAAATGGTGGGCGAGTGATGAGTTATATTTATATATAATAATAATATAAATAATTGAATAAAATAATACTAAAAATAATAGGAATTCTCAAGATTAAAATAGGATTGTCACTAATAAAATAAACTCAACTAGGCAGAGAACCTATCAAAATAGTTTAGTAAATGAAGGTAGTATTCGGATTTTAATATTTATAAAATCGTTTTCCCCAAGACGTCTATTAATTTTTAGTGTGGAAAATATAATTAAATCAATTATGAATATGATTTGGAAGTATGAATCAATCATCAAGTAATCCAACCTTTATCAACAATGATAGGATTGAATTCTAATTTCCTAGAAAGCAAATTAAAAGAAAGCAAAGTAAAGAATATGGATGAGATAATATTAAATATTTGAAGAACTCACTAAAGACATTAGAGAGAGTGGAGGATACACTTCACAATGAAATCAAGTATCATGAATCAACTATCACAATTTCACCAAATCCAAGTCTAAGGATGAATTTCCTCAATACGTGTCGTTGAAAGAAATTCATAGGTGAAGAACAACTCGAATATATTAGTAAGATTAGATCTCTACTAATCATCCAAGGTCCAGTACATCAATAGGAAAATAACCAAACTAATTAAGCACTAATCGTATATCCAAGGTCCGACTTAACAATTAGTGTTAACCCGAACCACAAAATCGAATTAGAGCTCAACTCAAGATAGGAATTCAAATCAAAGCCATAATTGAAATTACAATTCAAGCTAATAAAATCATAACAATCAACTCACAATAGATCAATCTCAAAGTGAAAATGTAACATGAAACCAACCACTTCTACCCTAAAGAAATGTAGAAGAAGAGAGTTCCTATTGGGTTGGTAAACTAGATTACAAGAAATACCATCAAAAGTAATAGAAGAAGGTAAGAAAATAATTCCAAAACCAGTTGTCAATTGATACCGGAAAGATCTCTACACTTCAACTCCTCTCTTGAATCCTCTTCTTGCACTTTGAAGCTTGAATGATTGAAGTAGATCCAAACACCTCTTGATTAGATTGCACAACTCTACCTTATAGACCTATGAGAGATTACACAACCTAACTAGAAACAATTATCACTAAAACAACCTAGGGAATTATCTAATTGAAAGTAGATCAACATAGTAATAGAAAATTCCCTAAATTCTATACCAAAATATATGAAATTCAAGAAAACCCAATATGATATTCAATATCTAAAACAATGTGATAATCAAGCCAATCTCAACCTAATCCAACCTCTAAATAATGGTAAAAATCCTATAATTTATAGATAACTGAAACAAGGGTAAAATCGTTATTTTACACCAAGGAATCTGGAATTTTGGCTCAACACGGGCGTGTTACACCGGTGTTGTGCCTGTGTTGATGACACGCAACACGACTGTTGCACCCATGTTGCGCCAGTGTTGCACCCGTGTTGATCATGTGCGACACGGGCGTGTTGTTGCCCGTGTTAGAGACCATGTTGAGCAGAAATTGCACTGCTATAGGTGGTTATTCTCTAAGGGCGTAGATAACCTTCTATAGGCGTAGTAAGGGTTTTCCAAGGGCGTAGTGGACCTTATAGGGGCGTAGCATACTTCCGGAAATTACATATTTAGTCCCCGAACTTCACTCTTTTGATCAATTAGCCCCACGAACTTCCCGAAAACAGAAATATCACATTAAGTGCACAAATAACATATTTATCTCATTTTACTCTAATAAACCTCAACAATTATGCATAATTACCCTTCCAAAACATTATCAAATTTAGCATTATCAGCGAGAAAAAGAAGGACGGAAAGGGGTAGAGTATAAGTTTTGAAACGGAGGACGAGACGAAGACGATTGTTTTTGAAAGAACTGTGGCAGTGAGGGTGGACGAAAGGACTGTTGTTGTTTAGACTTCCGAGGAAATGAGTTTGAATTGGAGAGATGAGCGACGTTGGCTTGAAGAGGATTTAGAGAATCTGCAGCATTCTGCCTATCTAGTCTAGCATCATAGGCAAGAAGCAGGCTGAACACTTCCTCAATAGGTGGCTTCTCATATCCCGGCTTGAATACGAGAAACAAAAGCATTATACTCTCTACCTAAGCCATTTAATAAATAAATTAATTGATCGTTGTAGTTTACTGGGTCTCCCGCTGCAGCAAGGTTATTACATATATTCCTGAATTTGTGAATGTATGCGATGGCACTTAAACCATCCTTCTTGCAATTTTGTAACCGAGTTCTCATATATGTTAGTCTTGCAAATGAAGAGGCAGCAAACATTTGTGCCAAGGCCTGCCAAATCTCATACGCAGTTGAATAGCCAACAATCTGTCCAAGCATAGATTCATTTATAGAAGCATATATCCAACTCATAAGTAAACGGTTATACCTCCGCCAAATAGTGTGTTCCGGATTGATTGTCATAGATTGATCATCGGTGAACTTTGAAGGACATGGGCGTGAGCCATCAATGAATTCCTCCAGTCCATTTGCAATAATGATGTTGAGAAGTTGATTCCGCCAAATAAGAAAATTATGGTCATCAAATTTAACAGCAAAAGGTTGATTCATCGAAGGAAGATTGGGGAGGGGAAGATTTCTTGAAGAGCTGTTTTCCGAAAACCCAGAATTGTTTTATGGTGATGCCATTTAATGTGCACAACAGTGGCTCTAATACCAAAATAAAGTTTGAAGAAAAAAGGAAAGAATAAAGCTACAAGGTATAAAGATGTAAAGTGTATATATCATTCCTCAAATGTTGTATAAAGAAGTTAAGTATTTATAATACACCAATCCATATCATGAACTTTGGATCTATCGAAAGAAAGGACTTTGTGGCAGTCACTAACTACAAAATAAGCCATACACAGATGAACACGTGTAGGTAAAGAAACAGCTCATAACACAAGGCTAAAAGCCAACAATAGACTCCATAATAAACCAAAAGATAAACCCTATTAAACTATATTAAACTAGGGTATTTTAACAGTTTGAGATTCTAGTTGATCCCAATTTTTTTATCAAGAGATCTTGGAGCTTTAGGTGTTAGTATTATAGTTGAGAGATGCTTCATTGAGAGGCTAGTTACCTCAGCCACTTCTTCATCCTTTGGATGCCTACCATACTTACTGTATAGCCGCTTTCCGGCCACTTTAACTTTATAAGTTGCCTCAACCATGTGAAATTGTAGTTCGCACAAGTTACCAAATAAAAGAAAACCATGTCAAACAGAATACATCAACATTAAGCGCACTATTTTGTGCCTGCAGAAATATGTGTTTGATCCATTCATTCACATTGAAGTGGTTGCTAAAAAATTACTAGTATCCTAATTGTCCTAGACCGATAAGAAAGGGACTTCCTATCTGATTGCTTTATCCACCAATGAGCATAGGTAGTCACAAGTAGCGTAATGGATCTGCATAATCTACATCTTGCATAGAAGAAGGCTTTTTCTTGCCTGAAGAACCAGATTCCACTAACACCACATTGGTTGCTGCCCTAGCTCTTCTAGCTTTTCTTTCCTTTTGCTGCCTTGATTTCATAGTGATATTAGCAGCAAGTTGTACCAGAAGGAGCTCTAGTTCTTCACTAGTGGGCTCAATATTGTCAACTCCCTTGAAGGCATACTCAAATGAATTGTCTTCACTCAATCCAATTTCATCGGCTTTTGATTCCCTAATTACAATAACTCTCTCTGCAAGTTGATATGATTGTGTTGTCTCAAACATGAGATTATTAGCATCAAATGGGACATTCATTTGTTGGGTATTTGATTTGAGGTTTGCTTATTTGAAGCTGGATTCTTCAGTCATAATACCAAAAATGGTAGCTACACTAAAGTCTTTTTATCTCCCTGATCGGGGAATAGGGGAAATTAGAAGAGTTCATTATAGCAAGATCATCTTGCATTAAGACAGATTGGCCAAATCACTAGGAAGGAAGGGATGTGCATCCTTAACTCATGAGGAGTTGTTTTAACTTTTAAACATCATTTCAACATGAAGAAGCTTAGATAGACCTAAATGTGATTGAAACCCGTAATCTTATTTGTTCAAAATAAGGTGAACTCTGCTCATAAGCCACAACAGAAATGGTATCAAGTTAATCATTCAATTAAATACACTTCAATTACTTTGATGAGCTTTCTAGACCTATCTATCACCGATTAATGGGAAAAACTTCCCCATTTTTAAAGAAGAAGCAGCCTTAAACAAGCACTACATCAATTCACTACTCAAAAATGCCTTTCCTTGATTCCACAAACAAAAAGGAGAAGGAAAAGATAGCAGAATGATCAAATTAATTTTCTAATCTGCCTCCCATCTGGATACATGAATTATTAGCCAATTGAGTACCCAAGGGACAAAAACCCGCCAATGGAATAGTTTCACAAACTACAACTAAGAATTATTCCAATAAGAATTCATGACTTCCATAACAAAATTCTACATGCATTCAAAGTTTGGGACAGCATGAGGCCGAGAGAAGGACCAGTAGGCCTTCTTTTTATTCAACTTTGTTGTGGGTTTATATTTTCTTAGTGCGGTTTCGGCCTGTCCATTTTTAAGCCTAAACCAAACTTTCTACTTTTAGGCCTTAATTTTTTTTTTTTTTTTTGATAAATTTCTGCCAACCCGACTTACAACCACTACAAAATTTCCCAAAAATATTACAAGTCTTTCACATTTTTACATTTTTTTTTTTTTTTTTTTTGTTAGAGTGATGAAAGGTGTCAATTGAAACCTCCACAAATGTCAACTTTTATTCTTGTGTGAAATTCACAATATTCTACGCAAGTTTTATATGGATTAATATCAATGTGAGATTTTGTCCTGATTTATGTCTACATCCCAATTATGGGCTTGACGGTCAATAAGGGTAAAGTTATCATTTTCCATCTCCATTGGCGTCCATTGCCTTCAGTGGGTTGAACAGTACCAGGCCTATCAAAAAAAAAAAAAAATACCAGAGCTTTGCTACAACCAGCGAAGGCAGCCTCCAAATCTTCTACGTCAACCTCCGCTTCCGGGGCAGCTAAAGCTGCTGCTACTAAGAAGAAATCTGCTAACAGGACCGCTGCTGAACGCTCAAAATCTGAGCAGGAGGTGAAGAATCCGGCACCTTCGAATCGGGGATCGGCGCTTCTCAGACTACATCCGGTGTCCCCTGCACTGCGAAGCTTCCTAGGTGTCTCAGAAACATGCCGTCCTCACGCTATTAAGGAAATTTGGGCCTACGTCAAGCGCCACAATCTCCAAGTGCGTATTCTAATTCTGTTGCTTTGGCCATTGCATTTATACTTTTGTAGCATTGGGTAAATAATTTAGCTAAAAGCGAACATTATAGCCTGGCACTGTAAAAACTTAGTTGAAGATATTTTTAAGATGAGGGCTAATGTGTAGTTATAAACAGGATTTTATTTAATTATTTAATTTGTTCTAGAGGAGGCTTTTTCTTGGAGTAATGGAGATTGAAAAGATAATGAATAAAGTCCTTTTCTTTTCCCTTTTTCTTGGAGTAAGGGATACAGAGTTGGAGAAGGGTGAACTGGTGTGATTTGTATTTTCTTGAAAAAGTTTTTAGAACTAAGGGATCAAAAATTTTCAAGTCTTAACTGTCTTCTGGCATATTCCTTGAACTTCAACTCCAATATTTATATTCTACATCGGGGCTTAAATTTTTGGTAGCTCTTGCCCTTCTATGTGGTATAGTGAATGAAAAAACTTTCACTTCGTGGTTGCTTTTATGACTATGTAGAAGGCTCACATATTGCTATTGCACACAAATCTTGTATAATGACTTCTAGTTATAGTTAAAGGGGAAAATTGAATTCCGTTTACATGTTTTCTCCTTGCATCCCAACCAATTGTTCTATTTGGTTAGAATGTTCTTGTATTACAAGACAATCTTTTTGTAAATATAGATAAGTATCCAATGTTATGTGATTATTACTTTTAGTTTCTCTTTATGTTTGTCTGCATAGATCGCGTTATTGGACAATTCATTATTAACCTTGCAACTGAGTACTTTGTATATTTTTTTTTCCTTTTTTTTTTTTTTCTTCTTCTCTCTATGGTTTAGAATGGCTATATTGCAGCAGAATTTGCCATATTTGGTTGCTAATTGTCATTTAGAAAGGGCAACCTTAATTGTTTGATTCTAGATATCACTTCTATAACAAGGAAACATTTGAGAACCCAAAT
>JAHSUH010003443.1:0-17556 GCA_025388415.1 Cynanchum wilfordii
GATATTGTGATAACTAGTATGGTGACTTGATGGGATTTTGAGAATTTTGCCACCAGAGTGTTTAATTTTTAGTTATTTATTTTAATAAGGGTAGTTTGCAAGTGTTCTTTGCTACTCGGAAATTACTTGATAACGCTAAATTTGATAATGTTTTGGAAGGGTAATTATGCATAATTGTTGAGGTTTATTAGAGTAAATTGAGATAAATATGTTAATTGTGCACTTATGTAGTAGCTCCCTCCCAAACAACAGTGATCTCCATGTGTAAGATGGGGAACACCCGGTTCCAGCTTGGAGGAATCCTTTATTGCTGAAATATTTCGCCTGTAAGACCCGTGCAAGCAGAGAGTGAGGGGCTGTAAGAATTCTCCAAGCCTGCTTTGCCAGTAGGGCTTTGTTGAAAATCTGTAAATCTTTGAAGCCCATCCCACCATCGATTTGGCTTGACATAGCTTATCCCACGCTATCCAATTCATTCCTTTAGTATCTCCATTAGATTTCCACCGGAAAGTTCTTATCGTCGCTTGTAACTCACGAAGTAAATTCATTGGCATCTTAAAAACAGACATTGCAAAGGTTGGAATGGCCTGAAGAACTGCCTTAATCAAAACCTCTTTTCCACCGCGAGATAGAAGTTTCTCCTTCCACCCATGTGTTTTTTTCCATACCCTCTCCTTCAAATATGAAAAAATCTCTTTTTTTGATCGTCCAATCAAATAAGGAAGCCCAAGATATTTTCCATTTCCTGCACTTATTGGCATGCCCAATATTGAAAATGCATTGGCTCTCTGTGTCTCCTCCACCATCGACTTAGAGAAAAAAATAGAGGACTTGGTCGCATTAATCCTTTGACCCGAAACCCTCTCATATTCTCTAATAACGGATAAACACACCGAAGCTGCATCATCTTTACCATGAACAAATAAAAGGCAGTCATCCGCAAAGAATAGGTGAGACAAAGAAGGAGCAGTCCTACCCATTTTTATTCCTCTCCACAACCCTTGATTTACTGCATGGTTGATCATACAAGAAAACCCTCCAGCACAAATGATAAACAAATATGGAGATAAGGGATCACCTTGACGTATTCCTCGGGTTGGTTGAAATGGTCTCGATGGTTCACCATTAATAAGAATTTGAAAACGAACTGTTGAAACACATTTCATGATGATATTAACCAAACTGCCAGGAAAATTCATTCGGGAAAGCATCCACGCCAAATAAGGCCATTCCACTCTATCGTATGCTTTACTCATATCAATTTTGATTGCACAGGCTCCATCTCTCCTCTTACGTCGTCCCGAATTAAGCCGGTGGAAAACTTCTGTGGCAATTATAATGTTATCCGTAATCAACCTGTTGCTTACAAAAGCACTCTGAGACTCTCCCACAAGATAGTGTAAGAAAGGCTTTATCCTGTTCACCAACACTTTAGACAATATTTTATAGATAACATTACACAAACTTATAGGACGAAAATCCACCATAGATGTAGGGTTTTTGAGCTTAGGGATTAGAGTAAGGAAAGTTTCATTAAGAGCAGCAATATCCACACCATCATTTAAGCAGCGTAAGATCATCTCGGATATGGAGGGACCTACCGTTGCCCAGTGATTTTGGAAGAAGATAGCATGTACTCCGTCCGGGCCAGGCGCTTTTGTAGGGTGCATGGATTGTAAAGCCTGCCACACTTCCTCACCAGTATATGGTGCCAACAACCTCCTGTGATCATCAGTCGTGAGCCTTGGAATCTCCATTCCAGAAAAAACAGCATCATAATCTATAAGTTCCTGGTCCGATGTGAAAAGTTTAGTAAAGAAATCAACTGCCACTACCGACACCTCCTTTTGAGTATCCACCATTCGGCCACAACCATCTTTAATTTTGGAGATTTTGTTATTGCAATGCCGATAATTTGCATGGTGATGGAAATACGAAGTATTTCTATCTCCACTTGCCAACCAATTCGATCTCGATCTTTGTCGCCAATGGTCATTCTCAATTTCCTGGAGTTGTTGTAGTTGATTCTGCAATTCCAAAATTAGCGCCGGTTGAGCAGCCTCTCCTTCCAGCTGCACCAATTGTTTCCTTATTTTTTTAATCTCCTTTGGTATCACCCCATATCTCCGGAAACTCCAGCTGCGTAGCTGTGATTTTATGTTGTTTAGAGAAGTCAAAATGTCCCTTGGTAGAGGGGTTGTTGCAAAATGTCCCTATTTCGATAGGTACTCTGCCTAGTTGAGTTTACTTTCTTAGTGACAATTTTATTTTAATCTTGAGAAATCCTATTATTTTTAGTATTATTTTATTCAACTATTTATATTATTTATATATATAAATATAACTCATCAATTGTCATAATTGGTAGAAACTAATAAGTTGTTACCAAAGTTCTTGGGATTAAACGATATAATTACTAATGTAAAATCGTTGATGCCACCATGTTACTGTCTGCATACGATAGGTACTCGGCTTTAGGTTATGTTTGAATAAGTGACACTCTATGTGATTTGTTCTAATTGCTATATCTTAATTAATCGCAAAAATTGTGGTGTGTGTTTTGAGTGAGTAAAAATGAATATCAAATAAGGCAAATAATCTCACAAAACAGTGTCACATAATCAAACACAACTAAGGCAGAGTACCTATCGCATGCAGATAGTAACACGGGAGTACCACGATTTTAAATTTATAAATATCGTATCCACGGGAACGTTGGTGACGGCTGGTTAGTTTCTACCAATTATGACAATCTTTAAGGTTCGGGGAATTAGTCCTATGTGTCCATTCAATTCAGATATGTTTGTTTGAAGAATATGTAAAACAAGAATGGAAAGATAATTAACTAAGATCTCTAATGAAGTACGTATGATTAATTAAGTTGAACAATGTTCGAAAGTTCAATTTGCAAATGGATCTAAGGCAATTATGAATTCGAATCGTCTTACTACCGTACCCGAGTTATCTAATGTGATTACCTCAATACGGGTCGTTGCAAGTAATCCTAAACCTTTGTAGATTAATTATTAAGTCGTGAATTTAATAAGTTAATCTTAAGATTTGCATTGATTACTAACTCGAGATTATTAGGCTGCCTAACCTCATTATGGTCGATGCAAGTTATTACACCTAATCCGGCAATTCATTAATTCTCCTATGGTCGGGTCTCCTTAACAAACCGTCAATTTAATTAACTATTGTAGTATCATGCATCAACCTAAGTTTCATAGCAAAAACTCAATACGAGAATCAAATCGAAAGCGTAAAACAATAAGCAATTTATAATGAATATTAAAACGTATCCTTTCCGGAAATGTATAAATCATTAATCAATCAATCTAAATACAGAGAATCCTAGGACACGGAATCATAACATTTAAAGGAAAATTAATACAAGAACGAAAAGAAAAGGAAAGAGAAAGTTGTCGTGTTGCTCTCACTGCTTCCACGGACTGGCTTAATCCTCCGGACCTCGCCGAGACTCGTACTCCGGATCCTTATCCCGCTCTGCAGATCTTTAACTACCACTCCCCTCAACTAAACTATAGGGTATACCTTATGGTCGATGCTCAACCCTACACTCGAGAAGAAAGAAAAATGAAAACCGAAAACTCGACTAGAGCGTATCACGAAATTCCTATTTGCTAGGAACTCGGAAATGCTCCTGTTCCGAGTGATTCCGGTGTGTCAAAGCTTGCACATGAGGCCTCTATTTATAGGAGTGAGTTGGGCTGGAAAATAGAAATTTTCCAATGTGGGACATTTACTAGGCCATAGCGGCACCGTGCTTTGGCCCATTGCGGCACGACACTTGTATGACACGGTGCCGCGCGCGTGTGTGGTACGATGTTGCACGCGTTACTCTTAAATTGTAATTTAGTCCTTGATTTCTTCATTTCTTCAATTTTGGTCCTGAAAACTTCCGAAATCGAAAATAGAGCAAATTTGCGTAATTTCCATTTAATTAATTCCAATTAACTCCATAATTAACTCGAATTGAACACAATTAATGTATAAAAACACGATATAAAATCGAGTTATCAAATACCCCACACTTAGTCTTTTGCTTGTCCTCAAGCAAACTACTAAATATAGTCCAAGAAAATACATATAACTCAACTAACCATGTTCATCAATTAAGCACATAAGGTGTTCACAGAATCTTAACAATTCAAACTTGTTCAGAAAATCGGAATGGACTTTCAAAGAGTGAATTACTCCTAATGCCTCATCAAATGTATCATGTGCAAATCAAGAAGAAATAATTCAAAATATCCATATTAAATCAACACACATCTAATCATAGAATCTCCCCGGGTGTAGTGTGTGTTCTAATCGACTCATCATCCAAACAATAGACTTCCCTTCAAACTAGTAGAAAGATAGTATGTTGATCACTTAGACGTCACAACAACTAATTACAATTAACCATTTAGGGATCAAGTCACAATGCCACACTTATTACTCTTTTTTTTTTTTTTTTTATATATATACTCTTTTTTTTTCAAACATATATATATATATATATTTTTTTTTTTCTATACAGGTGGGTATAAGCGTTTACTTAACCATGTTAACTTTAACTACCCTTGTAGCGGTCTCACTCCGGTGGCTCCCAGGACCTCAAAGACCTTAGGGCACCGGGCATTCAATTCCCTTCAGGAGTGATTCATAAGTAGCAAAGAACACTTGCAAACTACCCTTATTAAAATAAATAACAGAAAAATAAACTAGTGGCATGCTTCTCAAACCCCTATCAAGTTACCATAACAGCTATCATAACATCCGGATGGTCTAACACTATTTAACTAAAAGTCCAAAAGTGATCCATCAATCAAACAATTTCGCCAAAATAGATGTGCTCAAGATAACAGGGATTTCCTACAATTAGACTAGCATCAAGTTTCTATGAATAAATCAAACTCAATCCTCAATATTCTTACAATCAAACAAATAGTTTTTATCATAGGCGGAGTAAATCATACTTCAAGAGTTTATCGGATATCCCAAAAAGTTTAAAATTGCCATAAAATTCGAGAAAGATTTGAAAAATTTGGTCGAAAAATTTGTCCGGAAAAGCTCACCCTACCCCACACTTAAAATGAACACTGTCCTCGGTGTTGAAGGTAGGTGAAAAACGAATACCCCACACTTAATCTGGAACATCTATTATCACAATAAAACAAAGCAGATACGATAGATGCCTAAGACTAAGTAATATCCTAAAATAGAAAACACCAACAAGAAAACAAAGCAAAAAGAACAAAAACGAAAAAAAAAAAAAAAAAAGGGAAAGGAAAAAAACTAGGTATCCAGGTGGTTGCGGCGGCTGCTGGAATCGAAATGATGTGGTGGTGTGGTGGTGTGGTGGTGCGGTGGTTCGTATGGTGGAACCTCATCCTCATTATATATTCATATACCCTCAACTTGTATGTCTGTCCATGCTCCGGAGGGTAATGATGGTCACAGTGTAGTAGATGTGCTTTCCATACTGAGAGTTGCAGCTGCAATATCTATACCAAGAAATCTAGCAACTTTAATGATGTTATGTCTCAAAACACCTTCACGAGTGTTAGTAGCATATTCCTTAGCAGTTCAAAGCGAATATTCTAATCATGTCCACAGGAATACGTCTAAAAACATGTGATAACTCATTTTTGTCTATGACATGAATTACTTCAATATTCTCCTTTCTATTAATAGCATGCAAGCATAACATGCAAACAATGAAGCACAAAATGAATAATAGAAGCTTTTGACCTTCTAAGATAAACAGGATGATACATAGTGATATGGTCCCAAAATAGATTTTAAGGACAATTCCAAACTCTTCATACTCAAATCATGATCATATTCACCAAGTCTAAAAGAAATAGACCTTTTATGATGCTCAAAAAGTATAGAAGATCTACATACTAGTACCTCGTAAGTAGCTCTTCCGCATTAAAAATGCAGATTAATAGTATGCATCAATTAATTCATCTGTGCATTAAAATCAAGAATTGCAAGAGTCTCCCAATCAATTCTTCTTCCATGATGTACTAATCCTCTCAGAAATGAGTTGTAGCGTTCAGTAGCTACATTTCGATCTACTTGAAATGAATAAATCAAGATAGCGATCGGTGGAGGATGAACTTTCTTTAGTATCATAGCTACAAGGTAGCAACTATATGTATACAAAGATAGAAAAAGAGAGTTGAGTGAATTTAGAGATAAATAGGGGATAGAGTAATGAATAGATATGAGTAGTAAAGTTTGCACAGTTCCCCATGAACACGGTCGTGCAGTGCACATGCACAATCGAATTCTACCATTCTTGAATCTAATGTGTTCCAAACAATTTATATGCAGTAAAATTTGTACTGGAATAATCATTATCCACTCAATACATTAATTGACACAACAATGTCTTATCCGGAACATCCAACATATATTTAATTAAATAGTATAATCCCTATGTTGGAACATCCAGTTTCTATCATGCCATGATCATTTAGCACATATATACCTGTCCGGAACTTCCAGAATCTACTCAAGTAAGCATAGTAGTCCTAAACTAGAACATCCAGTTTCTAAATAAACCCGAAAATCCTATTCCGGAGCATCCAGTTTCTAAATAAACAGAGTAGACATAAATTACGCCAAAAACCACATAAGACACCTTTAAAATAAAACACACAAACGAAGGGCAAATAAAGAAAAAACAAGAACAAGAAAAACAAAACAAAACAACAAAAACATAGGGTTGCCTCCCTATAAGCGCTTCTTTACTGTCATTAAGTTGGACTGCCTTTCCTCCTCGGAAGGACTGCACGTTCGATTTTTTTTTCGAACAATTCCCTGTAAAACTTCAACTTTTGTCTGTTCACTTTGAATGATGTTTCACCCTCATTCATTACTTCACAAGCTCCCATAGCGAGACTTATTAATAACGAAGGAGTTCCAATAGCTTTAAAACATCCTGAAAACATTTTCAAATGTGAATATCATAACATTTTATCCTTAAGTTGAAATCCCTTTAAACTGTCTATCATGCCAAATCCTATTTTTCCATTTAAAGTTCATTGAATTTCCATATTTATCAAATTCATCAAATTTTAGGATTCTATCCAATGTACACAAAATGCATTATAATTCAACAAGTGAGTGCGGGGTGATCGGTGTACATAATAATGTTAGACAAGATCAAATATATCAAATGCATATACAACATCTAGAATAGTATATCATTTGGAAATTCATAGCATATCCTTGTCCTCAAACAACTCCTACTGCATAAATACTAACATCACATATCATATAGCCAATTTCAATCGGGGGGATGTCATAATGGGTGCAGTAGTGAAAGAATTCCTTTAATAAAATTTATGCAAAAATGCCTTATCGAACACAAAAGGAATATCTTTTCCAGTTAAGCATATGAGTCATTTTTATACATCTTTAAAACATAGATTCTAGATTTCACAAACAATGCATGAACGTGTATCAATCATAGGAAATCATCTATAAACTTCCTTCAACTCTCTTATCATGTTAAGAAAATAATATAGCTAGAACAGTTATCCAGAAAACAATAGAACATGTATAAGAGCAAAGGCTAGGATTGGTACCTGGAATATCAACAATTTTATAAACAAAAGCTCTTTTGTACCTCTTGAGTGCATTCAGTTGCAACTTCCTTTCATTTCTCATTCAGATTGCATTTATAATCAAGGAAGTTCTTACCTTTATCATAGGAATCCATAGCAAAGGTGGTATGGCAAACCCTTTCGGTTTCAATTCAGGTGGATCCTCGCACGATGAAGTCAAATTTTTTTAGTTTATGATAATACCAAAGATAGATTAGGCATGATGTTTCAATAAGATAAGAAATAAGCAAAGAAAAAGAGTTCTTTTTTTTTTTTTTTTTTTTTTTAATAATCGACCTAGATAATCTCTAGAGTTTTTCCTAGTATGGTTTTAGAATGAATTTTCTAAAACTAGATGACCATAATTATTTAATTCTAGATAATTTCTAAAATTAACAATTTAGGAAACCGTATACTTAGGAAAGTGAGGTCTAATTCCACTAATCAAGTCATAAAGGATAGATACTACCGTTACCAAATCATAAAATTTCTAAAATTTTGATCGGGAATTTTAAAAATGTTATGAATTTTAGCATCCCAACAGCCGGCGCCAAAACGGGTGTGTGTTTTGAGTGAGTAAAAATGAATATCAAATAAGGCAAATAATCTCACAAAAAAGTGTCACATAATCAAACACAACTAAGGCGAGTACCTATCGCATGCGAGATAGTAACACGGGAGTACCACGATTTTAAATTTATAAATATCGTATCCACGGGAACGTTGGTGACGGCTGGTTAATTTCTACCAATTATGACAATCTTTAAGGTTCGGGGAATTAGTCCTATGTGTCCATTCAATTCAGATATGTTTGTTTGAAGAATATGTAAAACAAGAATGGAAAGATAATTAACTAAAATCTCTAATGAAGTACGTATGATTAATTAAGTTGAACAATGTTCGAAAGTTCAATTTGCAAATGGATCTTAGGAAATTATGAATTCGAATCGTCTTACTACCGTACCCGAGTTATCTAATGTGATTACCTTAATACGGGTCGTTGCAAATAATCCTAAACCTTTGTAGATTAATTATTAAGTCGTGAATTTAATAAGTTAATCTTAAGATTTGCATTGATTACTAACTCAAGATTATTAGGCTGCCTAACCTCATTATGGTCGATGCAAGTTATTACACCTAATCCGGCAATTCATTAATTCTCCTATGGTCGGGTCTCCTTAACAAACCGTCAATTTAATTAACTATTGTAGTATCATGCATCCACCTAAGTTTCATAGCATAAACTCAATACGAGAATCAAATCGAAAGCGTAAAACAATAAGCAATTCATAATGAATATTAAAACGTATCCTTTCCGGAAATGTATAAATCATTAATCAATAAATCTAAATAAAGAGAATCCTAGGACACAGAATCATAACATATAAAGGAAAATTAATACAAGAATGAAAAGAAAAGGAAAGAGAAAGTTGTCGTGTTGCTCTCACTGCTTCCACGAACCGGCTTAATCCTCCAGGACCTCGCCGAGACTCGTACTCCGGATCCTTTTCCCACTCTGCAGATCTTCAGCTACCACTCCCCTCAACTAAACTATAGGGTATCCCTTATGGTCGAGGCTCAACCCTACACTCGAGAAGAAAAAAAGAAAACTGCGAAAACTCGACTAGAGCGTATCACGAAATTCCTATTGGCTAGGAACTCGGAAATGCTCCTGTTCCGAGTGATTCCGGTGTGTCAAAGCTTGCACATGAGGCCTCTATGTATAGGAGTGAGTTGGGCTAGAAAACAGAAATTTTCCAATGTGGGACATTTACTAGGCCATAGCGGCACGGTGCTTTGGCCCATTGAGGCACGGTGCTGGCCCATTGCGGCACAGTGCTGGCCCATTGCGGCACGACACTTGTATGACACAGTGCCGCGGTGTGTGGCACGATGTTGCACGCGTTACTCTTAAATTGCAATTTAGTCCTTGATTTCTTCATTTCTTCAATTTTGGTCCACAAACCGAAATCGAAAAGCGAGCAAATTTGCGTAATTTCCATTTAATTAATTCCAATTAACTCCATAATTAACTCGAATTGAACACAATTAATGTATAAAAACATGATATAAAATCGAGTTATCAAACTGCTAGCATGTTCTAGTTAAGAAATGCAGATCACTCCTTAAAATAAAGATGTGCATAGAACTCCCGAGCCTTCTCCTTAAGAACATCTCCACTTATGCACAAATGATGTACCATAAATTTGTAATATGTAACTTGTCTAGTTTGCTTAAGTTGTACAAGAATTTTGTACGTAACACAACTATTTTCCACCAAACCTTCCAAGATTTTGTTAGAAGAAAATTTGTTTATCAATATGTCTTAACGATGTAGATTCGTAATTTTTTTTGAACAAGATGTAGATTTGTAATTAAGATTATTTTTCTTTTTAAATATCTAAATCATAAAAACTGAATTTAAATAATCTAAGTATCACAAGTAATTTGATATCAGTTGTTGAAAAGAATTAAATTAAAATAGAATAATATATATATTTATGTATATATTGAGAACAAAGAAAACAAGCTATAACTCTTATATCACAAAATACCTGACTAATAATCATGTCAAGATTCACCGGGAAAAAAAAAGGTATTATTAGTATTTAGTGTTAATTAATACTATTTTGAAGTGCTCACACCTCTCTAATATAGAGAAACACACTCCATTATATTGGATATACAACAACAGGTTAAAATATTGGGACAAAATTCTATACTTTTTAATTATTAAATGGTCTTAAGTTTTTTTTTTTTTTTTAATGAATGACCTTAAATTTTCCTTACCATTAATTCAAACTTTGCCGTAATAAGCCTTTTACACCATCATTTCATTTGGCTGGGCGTGGCCGTGGTGATTGGCGGTGTCATGAAAAGCCATAAACTCCCCACTTAAGTACGCTGCATCTTTCTCTTCCTTGTGTTAAAAGAGGGTGCCTCAATTCAAAATCTAATTAAAATAAATAAAGATAAAAAGTTTGGGTCCGGCGATAAGATTGTTCCCATCTCTATATTAATGGAAGAGTTTAATGTTATTTGTAAAGATGGATGATATGTATTGCAAGTGAACAAATATCAAACTACTATAAATTTCTCTTCTTAGACTAAAAGTAATCATTTTATTGGATCCAACAATTCATTAGTTTTTCATTATGTTTTTCAATCATATAATTATTTTAAAGTTTTGTTGGCCATAAAGTTTGTTCATATTTGTTGATAATTTTATTCCTAAAATATAATATATAAAAATATATCAATTTTCTTTAAATAAAATAATATTTATGATAATATATATATAAAATAAAAACATCATTATATTTTTATATATTTATGATAAATATCATTATTTTTTATATATATAATTGGAATGGGGGAATACGCGATTTGGTAGACAAGAGAAGAATGACCCTAAATGTCCTCAACTAACACTTCATGCACAGAGAATGTAACCTCCAGTATTGAAACTTCTATAAAAAGTAATTGAAAGAACTCTTGTTTTCAAACTATAATGTGAGGATCCAATTTTCTACTAACTACCATTTGTGTTTTCTTAGATGTGTAATTGCTACAGTTAATAGTTGTCTTTATCCCATTTGCCTTCATTTAGGGTTAAAAGAGGTTTTTTTTTAAAAAAAATAAAAATAAAAAAAAACCATCACAAACGATGGAGTGCTGGGGCTGGCTATATGATGTGATGCTTGAAGGTGTTATCAAAATAATGAAATAAACCAATAATAAATAATGAATAAATTGAATAAAAGAATGGAAGAATTAATGAATAAAGAATGAATGAAATCAAAGTTGTCACTAATCTTCAATCATCTAGACAGTGTACCTATCATGTAGATAGCATTAAAGCAAGTATCAAGATTTTAAAATTTATAAAATTGTTTTTCCCAAGAACACTATTAAGATTAGATGTAAAAAAAAAAATAATTCATATGGTTGTGGCTAGTCTTTATTTGCATGCATGGATTGATTTGGATTGACATTTAGTTGTTGGACCAAACCTAGGATGAATAACTAAATGCCGGATTAGGATAATTAATATGGTTGGACCCTGAGATGATTAATTTCTCTAATAATCCCAAATTTGATCTTAATGCCAATCTTAGGGCTAGTTATTGAATTGACAACTCAATAATGAACCTAGAGGATTTAGATTACTTACAACAAACTGCATTGAGGTACTCAAATAAGATAATTTGGGTACGGATAATGAAATAGTTGATAATTCACAAATGCCTTAGCTTCAACATGTAAGGTCTATCTTTCTATTCATTTTAAAATTTAGTTGATTCCTATTTCCTTACTTGCTCATTTAAATGCTTTCTATGTTAGATTTCTTTAATCCACTCAACTCAACCTTGGAATTTTATAAAATATTCAGGTTAATTCACTAACTAGAATATGGTTTATAAATTGAAATAATCATTACACTTTTTTGGGAATTAATAGAAGGATTTTAAATAAATGTAAAATTGTTGATATCACCTTCATGCTATCTATAATTGATAGGTACTTTTCCTTACAAATTTCACGACTAAGTGACATTTTAATTGTTATTATTTTAAAGAAAATTTGCATAAATGCTCTATTTTTGCTATCATGAATTTGTGTCATCAAGCTGCAACCACAAAGCATAATCGAAGTACCAAGTAGGCTTTGATATCACATGTTAGGAGCGAAACGCCCAAACAACTAAACTAAAGCTCCGATACCACTTGTTAATAATTTAGTCACTTAAATTCACTAACATAATTTATGTAAGAAATATAAAAATAGAGAAAATAACAACACAAAGATTTAATGTAGAAAACTTCCAAAAATAGGAGAAAAACCACCAGAGCAATCAAGGCCAAAGAAGAAAGTCCAATGTGTGTGAAAATTGTTACAATCACACAATTTTTCTCCTCACAGCTATAATCCCAAGACACCCACAAAGTATTACAAGAAAAAAACTTTAACTCTCACTGAATGAGAATTTTAACTAGAGTTTAAAAAGTAATTTCTAAAAATGAACTTAAGTTAAGGAGGTTCACCTCCCTTACTAAAAAAGCCTTCTTCTCCCTTTCCTCCCATACTCGATGTCGGATTGGGAAAGAAGCAAACCCAACAAAAGTATTGTGACCAAATTCTATACTTTTTATTTATTAAATGATGTAAAATTTAAACGTTCTTATTTTTTTTTTTATTATTTTATTTTATTTTTTTTAATGAATGTCCATAATTTTCTTTACCATTAATTCAAACTTCGCCGTAATAAGCCTTTTACACCCTCATTTAATTTGGTTGGGCGTGGCGGTGGTGCCATGAAGCCATGAACTCCCGTCTTAAGTACGCTGCATGTTTCTCTTCCTTATGTTAAAAGAGTATGCCTCAATTCAAAATCTAATTAAATAAAATAAATAAATAAAGATAAATGTTTGGGTCCAGCGGTAAGATTGTTCCCAACTCTATATTAATGGAAGAGTTTAATGTTATTTGTAAAGATGGATGATATGTATTGCAAGTGAACAAATATCAAACTATTATAAATTTCTCTTCTTCATATTCATCTTAGACTAAAAGTATTGTTATACCAATTTCTTATGATAAAAGTAAATTATGATAGATCTTAAAATAATATTAAGAAAATTTAAACACAGAGAATTATGTAGTTCACTACCGATAAGATACCTACATCCATGGGCAGAAAGAGGTCTGATTTTTTATTTAGATGTGGAAAAGATTACAAATATCTCAAATATTCAAATGGAGAAGAGATTAGACATGTTACTGAGTTAATGATAACCTCTAGACTAGATCTATAAATATATATTACATAATTTCCTCATGTTTTATTCCTAATAAAATTAGGATATTACTCCATGTTTGAGTCCTAATCAAAATAGAAGATACTGTGCCATGAAATTAGGAGGCACTTCCCCATGAAATTCCATGAAAGTAGGAGACGCAACAAATTCAAGGCATAAAATTTTGACTTTAATCTCCTCAAAATAAACACATGTGCGAGGATGCAAATATGTCACACCTCAAATCTATGCCAAGATCATGGACTAAAATCCCAAATTCAATATATAGCACGCTACATCCTTAAATTTCTCAAGGATGCAAAACCTCGTACATCCAATGACAAAAAATCATACAAAATTATTTTCTTCTTTATAATCATAAAAGTATATATAAAAAAAAATTAACGGAGTCATCTTTCAATATCCTCCAATTCAATTCCTATGCAACAAATGAATTCTTATAATTTACAATATTATGATACATGAGTACAATAACTTTTAAGAATGTAACATTCTTATATCATTCTCCTCAAACTCATATTCATGCTCATTAATATATCATCTGATTTGTAAATGGTGGAATAGGAGAGGGGTGAATACAAAACTCAATAAGAAAAAACTTTTGTTTTCCATTTGAATTTCATTAAAAATAAATAATAATTTTTAAAATACTTTACTAAAAGATTTAGAACATCATTCAGTATATACAACTAGTATATAAAGCATAAATATTTAGTAATATTCTAACTTTGGAATTAATCTCAAATATGAGATATATTTGAAAATAATTTCATCATCCAATAGAACTCTAAAAATAAAGTCAAATATTAAATACTATAAAAATAAATAAATCATTCATATGTACATACATTTTTTACAACTACAATTAAAAACGAATTTTCTATATTTCGTATCAATATCAAAATTTATATTTTATATAAAACTTAAAGAACTTCTACTTTTGAAAAACATGAAGTAACATTATCAAATTTATAAAATGCATTCCAATGTCCAATAACTTTAAAATATAATATTCAATTATTTTGGGACTCAATTGATAGAATTCATTCAATTCATTACTTTTGACAGATATAATCGAGTGTAAAGCTAGTAGGTCATTTCCTGAATTCAATACCTAACTTTATACCCATTAAGAAAGGACTATTACATTTACATTGGGTGGCTTTTTGTCCGTGCCAATGAAATCATTTCATTTGAGGTGGAACATGTTCCCCCACAACATAATACATTAATTAAGTCCAACAGTGATCATTGCATTTAATCCATCATTTTCATTCAATTGTTTATTTCATTATAATCAAAATGTCCCAAAATATAAAGAAATATTTATGATTCAAAATATTTAATTTTCAAAATATCCATTATTACCTCATCAATTATGTAGAATATCAAATTCAGATTATAAATTATTTTCCATCTAATCTCTAATTGACTTATGAATCCTTAAGTATCTTTAATAAAATTTAATTCAAATTACATTTAACAATAATAATAAATGTGTTTAAATTAAACTTTAATTCAAAATACAATTTGTAAAACACTCACAGTATCAAAAATAATATTGAACATATTAACTTGTATTCAAAATAGGTAAAAATAATGGTTAAACCACTTTATTAATATTCAATAACTTTAAAATACTTTTATAACAAAAATAATTTTACTAATTTATCAAAATATTTCAATTCATAATAATTTTAAATCCTTTAAATAGTAATTAAAATAACTTAATTATATATATATATATATATATAAAAGCGAGACATTTTAAATCATTTTGATTATTTTTAGATAATAATAAAAATCGTAGAAAAATAATTAACCCTTAATTAAATCTATCCAACCAACAATTAATTCAAATTTCAATTAATATGAAACTACAAACTCAAAAACTATTGCTTTAAATTGAAAGTTATTAATATCGTTAAATTATCTCTATCAGATTATCAATGAAAATCAAATACTTTATTGTTAAATAGGAATAAAAAGAACCATACTATTATTTAATAGACAATTCAAATCCAATTTAAATGTAGTTATCTATAAATTTTCTGTAACATAACAACTCATTAATCAATTGATATATATCAATAGCCACTCTTGTTTTTGTTTTTTGTTTTTTGCTTGTTGTGTCACGCCCCTTTTTCAGGGAGGTAACACGACAACATTCCCTAAGTTTCCCCAAAGAATGCCAAGCCTCTTACATTCAATAACATAAAACTTCCAAAAAAAACATTAAACTGTAACAAATCTCGTAAAATTGCGTCTAAAACATTTCAAACTTGTAATCACAAATACTCAAATCACTAACTGTAAGTTTCCTATACAATAAGAATTTATTCCAAATAAAAGAAAAAATAACTTCAACTCTCTTATTCAAAAATCATCATCCCAACGATCATCATCCTCAAATTCATAGTCTTCACTATCACCTGTAAGGGTGAGAGTCATAGGGGGTGAGTACAAACTACTCGGTAGGTAGAACATTCCCTTCCTTAAAAACTATCTTTATAATAATAACAATAGTAGTAAAAATAATAATAATAATTTTTCCAAAACATTCTTATCAATAAACCAATAAAGTAAAAGAGAATAAATCTTTCAAATTGACATTATCCAATGATAATGAAATACAATAAATCATTCAATTCCTTCTTCACTTTTCTTTGACTATTGGGGGATAGTTTGGATGTTTCGCTAATGGGTCTTTAACCGAATTCGGTTCCTAACTTTATACCCGTTAGGAGAGGGCCATTACTTTTCATTTGGGTGGCTTTTTGTCCATGCCAATGGAAAACATTTCTTTTAAGGTGGAACATCTTCCTCCCATTGCTAATTCATCAAGTTATCCCCAATAACATCGGAAAGTATAAAAAATCAATTTTTACTACATAATAAACAAATAAAACTTTACTATTTTGTTTCTTGATTAACTCATAATTCAAAATAAAACATTTTCAAGACTCCGAATAACAATATTTAAAACTCAGTATCTTAAGATTATGAAAATAATTCAAAAAATATAATATCTTTTATAATACTGGACTTAAAATAATTTAAAATACAAATTTCTAAAATAACATCAATAAATAAAAATATGACAATAATTTAGTATTCTCGAAAATATTACACTGCACTTTAAAAATAGCGTACTTAAAAATAATATATAAATTATTTACATAAAATTTAAAATCATTTATTTAAACTTGAATAAACAGATAAAATTCATATATTTTAGGTTTCTACACATTTAAAAACGTCACTTTCATATACTATATATATATATATATATATTTTGAAAATATATACTCTTTTAAAACTTTATCTTTAATTAATAATAAAAGTATATAAAAAAATATATATATAACAATACTGTAGACACGAAAATTTAATTATATATTTAAATAAATATTGAAGATATTGAAAGATTTTGCTCTTTGGATGAGTGACACATGACAAACAAATAGTCATTGATTGTCACTCTCTTCATCTATAAATAGAGACGAAGAGAAGCATTCAAGAGGTGGAAATAAGAGGTGGAAATTAAAGGTAAAATCTCTGGTGGCAGAGAAGAAACTCTGACGATTCCCTTCGGGGATCGTCCATAGTTTCCGGCGCATCCTCCCTCCCTTCGAGATCAAGCAAGCCCCAAGGCTCTCGAGAAGTCAAATCCATTCCGAGATCAAGTCCAAAGACCATCGGAGAAATCAAATCAAATACGGATGGATCGAGATGAAGCCCAAAGGCCCTCGAAGTTCAAATCCATTCCGAGATCCAGCCCAAAACGCTCCTCGGAAGAAATCAAAATCCATTGGATCGAGACAAGCCCAAAATGCCCTCGGATCCACGACGAAAAGAATCGGCGGAGAAATATAAAGATTCGAACCCAACATCAAAATATATATTATCTTGTGACTTTTATATATTTTTGATTATTTATTTTGCAGATGATAATAATCGAGAAGAAAATTTTATTGTTCACACATATACATATACATCGTTTCCTTTTTTTAAAAATAAAAAATAAAAACAACAGAGTTCAATCGGCTACACTTAAAAATATATCAAAATATTAAATCTATCTCTTCTTTAAAGATATATATAAAAAT
>JAHSUH010003444.1:0-27686 GCA_025388415.1 Cynanchum wilfordii
CAACTCTCTTTATTCAAAAAATCATCATCCCGAAGCTGTGATCATCACTCCTCAAATTCTTAGTCTTCACTATCCCACTGTGGGGGTGAGGGAGTCATGGGGGGTGAGTACAAGTTACTCGGTGGGTGGAACATTCCCTTCCTTAAAAACTATCTTTATAAAAATAACAATATTAGTAAAAATAATAATAAAAATTCCCTTCTTATCAATAAACTAAAGAAAAAAAAGAATAAATCTTTCAAATTGACATTATCCAGTGATAGTGAAATACAATAAATCATTCAATTCCTTCTTACTTTTCTTTGACTACGGATAGTTTGGATGTTTCTAAAACGGCTCTACCCAACAATTCGGGCCCTTAACCCGTTGGTTAGAGAGGTCATTACTTTTCATTTGGGTGGCGGCTTGTCCATGCCAATGGAAAATATTTTTTTTAAGGTGGAACATCTTCCTCCCATTGCTAATTCATCAAGTTATCCTCAATAACATCAAAAAGTATAAAAAATCAATTTTTACTACATAATAAACAAATAAAACTTTACTATTTAGTTTATCGATTAACTCATAATTCAAAATAAAACATTTTCAAGACTCTGAATAACAATATTTAAAACTCAAGATCTTAAGATTATGAAAATAATTCAAAAAATATAATATCTTTTATAATACTGGACTTAAAATAATTTAAAATACAAATTTCTAAAATAACATCAATAAATAAAAATATGACAATAATTTAGTATTCTCGAAAATATTACACTGCACTTTAAAAATAGCGTACTTAAAAATAATATATAAATTATTTACATAAAATTTAAAATCATTTATTTAAACTTGAATAAACAGATAAAATTCATATATTTTAGGTTTCTACACATTTAAAAACGCCACTTTCATATACTATACATATATATATATATATATTTTGAAAATATATACTCTTTTAAAACTTTATCTTTAATTAATAATAAAAGTATATAAAAAAATATATATATAACAATACATATACATATACATCGTTTCCTTTTTTTAAAAATAAAAAATAAAAACAGAAGAGTTCAATCGGCTACACTTAAAAATATATCAAAATATTATATCTATCTCTTCTTTAAAGATATATATAAAAATACATATCGTTATATAAAATTTTTGATCGGTCTTAATTCGATAAAGATCGTAATAAATCAATTATTGGAAAACCAAATAAATCGATTAAAAACCCTAAATTTTCTAATAATAAAAAATTAACATCATACGGATTCCTAAAAAAAAACAGATTAAATATATATATATATATATCACATTTACAAAAAAAACTTTCAATTAACGTTAAATATCATTTAAAACATTTAAATCAATCAGATAACAATCATTCTCCTTCACTGTTTCAATACTGTAAATCATTTCAATCATGCTTGAAAATTTCATTTACGATAATTAAAAGAAAAGGATAGTTCCACCTACCTTGATTGCGTAAACCAAAAGATCTCAACATCAAATACTATGCTTCTAAATTCTCTGTCTCTTCAAACTCTATCAACAATCCATTTCACTGAGTTAATAACTATAACTCTATCCTATCATCATAATAATAACATATGACATAAAATCTCTTACCTTTTCCACCAAAGTCTGAATATCCAGAAAACCCTAATTCCTCTCCTCTCTGGCGGCTCTCTGGTTCCGAAATGAAATGAACCCTACCTTAACTTGACAAACAAATACTTATAAACCGCCTCTATTTTTTCCTAACTATTAAATAATTAATACTTAGTCCTCAAACTCTATAAATATCCCAAAAGGCCCCTTAAAATAAATTAGGGGTATTACATGTTGTTTATGTCAATGTTTTGTTGCTGGTTTTAATAATGAAATTATCAAAAAAAAAAAAAAAATTGTAAAATCCAAATCATAAATTATTATATAATTTAAAATAAGAATTATCAAAATCCACTTATCAACACATTTTTTTTTAAAACATAATCATTTCAAAAGTGTACATTATCAATATACATATTTTAAAGAAATGAGAAAAGGAATAATCTCCAATTAAATTAAAGTCTTTTGAGTAAGTTGATGTCACTGAAATTCATTTGTTTCTACTTGTGTTTACCGCTTCTCATTTTCAAATCTAAATAGATAAACCTAATCACGAATTATAATCGATAATAAACATATTCATCAACTTTAATCTATAACACTTTAAATATCTAACAACCATGAGGAAATTCTTAAGGTTTCTAATCCATTGCTTCCGCTTCCTTATCTGATGCTTCGTTTGTCCCATTTTTTTTTATCTTGCTTAGTTAGAATACCTAACCTAAGACTCATATAAGTTAGTTAAAACTCATTTTGTTTAATTCCTTTAACTATTTATAAATTAATCCATAATTTTCTTCATATATTCTGTTTTAACCCATAATAAAATTACATTCTTTATTTATAATATCTTAAACTAAGACTTGTTATAATCCTAATTTGGGTCCGGGTATTACAAAATCCACCATAATAGTGCCAAAAATACAATTAACTTTTCAGACATAATTGATTCAAGGCATAATTAAAAGTTATCATTGTTGGCAACAAAGTTTGTTCAGGATTATTGATAATTTTATTCCCAAAATATAAAAATAAATCATTTTTCTTTAAATAAAATTATATTTGTGATAAAAAAAATGCAATAAATATAATTATATTTCTATCTTTCATTGGATGATGGGGAATAGGTGATTTGGTAGTTAAGAGAAGAGAATGAACCTAATTGTCCTCAACTAACACTCCATGTACAGAGAATGTAACCTTCAGTACTGAAACTTCTATAAAAAGTAATTGAAAGAACTCATTTTTTTCAAACAATAATGTGAGGATCCAATTTTCTACTAACCACCCTTGTGTTTTCTTAGATGTGTAATTGCTACAGTTAATAGTTGTTGTCGTTATACCCTTTGCCTGCATGGAGACCTGGGGCTGGCTACACCCATTATAAATAGCTGGAAGGAATTGAAGTATTTCCGCAAGAGCATTTCTTCACTCTCAAATCATCCATTCTAGCTATCTCCTTTATTCTGTTGAAGTTTTTGTATACTGAAAATATGAAAAATCAACCCTTAGATGGAAAGCTCGTTTCTCAAATTGTGATAAAGTCCGATGGAGATGTGTTCCATGAAATCTTCAGAGAGAGACCTCATCACATTTCAGGGATGAGCCCTGATAAGATCCAAAGCTGTGATTTGCATGAGGGTGATTGGGGAAAAGTTGGATCCGTCATCTTCTGGAACTATACACACGGTATGTACATAATATATATATAATAGAAACCATCCTCACAGTATTAATTCTTCATTGAAATAATAATTCAATATCTTCCATATGTATATATAGGTACATGCATACATAGATGTATTATATATGTGTGGGTTTCTTGTTTCTTTAATTCATAGTTTCAAAGCAGCAGTATATATTTGTCTTTTTCATTTTAACACTGCATGCATGAGTGCTGCATTAGTGTATAAATTTAGCCATATTGACGAGCTTCAAAATTTTTATATAGTATCATTGTAAGAAGCCTTATGTTTGAAATAATTAGCTGTCCTCCATTTATTGATATTAATTATTCATTTCATGAAGTATGATACACATTTGAGGGTTGCATTTTTTGTTAATCTAAGTTTTAATACTATGTGTAAAAACATTAATGATGAAGAACTAATCATTAAATGTGTCTGAAAATAATCACGATATATATAAATTTATATTCCTTAATGAGTAGAGGGGAAGAAGAAAGTAGCGAAAGAGATCGCGGAAGTCATAGATGAGGCAAACAAATTAGAAAAATTTCAATGTGATTGAAAATGATCGTGATATATATAAATTTATATTCCTTAATGCGCAGAGGGGAAGAAGAAAGTAGCGAAAGAGATCGTGGAAGTCATAGATGAGGCAAACAAATTAGTAAAATTTAATGTGATTGAAGGAGATCTAAGAGAGATGTACAACAAGTTAAATGCAATTGTTCATGTGGACACCAAAGGTGAAAACAATATTGTGACTTGGACTTTGGAGTATGAAAAGAAAAACCCTAATGTTCCCGAGCCTCACACCTTAATGGAGTTCCTTCTCCATGTTACTAAAGATATTGAGGCTCACCATCTGAAGTGAAACCATGAATGAAGATCTTCAGTACTACTTTTGGCTTGTTATGCTTTGCTATACATATATAATATATTATGAATAAAATGCAAAGCTTGCTGAAGTATATCAGTTGTGTGCGATATGAAAAACTATAGTGTCTACTTGTTCTCCTATGTTTTAGTACGTTTACCTTTTGGTTTGGTTTGGTATTGTAATAAATAAATAGAATATATATATAATTATTAATAAATTTATGTTATTTTTATTTTTGTGTAAAGTCCACAAGGATGTCCTATTACATTTTATGTTATAGTTCTTGTTACATGATAAAGATATACTAAATATTAGCTTTTATTGATGATTTAGAAGATATAATTTGAATATTATAAAAAGAAAAGTTGTATCAATATAATGAAAAGACTTACAAAAAATGAATAGAAGATTTCAATCCGCACAAATAATTCATTTGGAGTAATAGAAATTAAATGTGAATAAGGTATGCATAGTGTATTTGTTGTCCTAGTTAAAATCAATCTATTTTTCCTAGTTATTTATCTATATTAATATATTTTTAAATTTTGTGACAAGAAAAAGAAAAATACACAGAATCTTTGACCTACTTGTGAGTAAAAGAAAAATGACACTTGTGAGTATCATTTTTTTAACCAACGGATGGAATTATATAGAAGACAAATTAAGTATGTAATCTAGATATCATGGACATAATTTTAAGTATCACAAAAGTTTTAATATATTAATAATAATACGAAAAAATGACCAATTTTACATCCACAATCAGACCACAAAGTATTGAATTGACTATATGAGTGAAAGATTGACAAAAATTAATTTAAATTTAAAATTTTTATAATTAAATATTAAAAAATTTATTTTTAATATCATACTTAAAACTAAATTTATAAATAAAAAAATGGTTAAACTTTTCGTTTTTAGAAATAATGTGTCCCTAAATTTCTTTTACAGCTGTAGTTATGTTAGTTAGTTAGTTAGTTAGTCTCTTTTACAAGCCTCAGTTAAGGCTATATACTCCTGGAATCTCTTTTACTAAAGTTGAGTTCAGTGTCTTGTTTTATTGTATATGAGTATTTCTTTTAGTTCTTTCGATTTTCTTTCAAGAATTTACACTTTGTAATTTCTTTCTTTTCTTTACAAAGATATAAAAATAGAGAAAATTACAACACTAAGATTTAAATTGAAAAACTCTCCCAACTAGGAGAAAAACCATCGGGGCAACCAAGGCCAAAGAAAAAAATCTAATATGTGAAAAATTGTTACAATCACACAATTTTTCTCCTCACAACTATAACCCTAAGACACCTATTAAGAATTACAAAGAAAAATGTTTATCTCTCAATGAGAATTTTAAGTAGATTTAAGAATATCTAATTCCTAAAACTCTTTCCAATTGGTGCACTTCACCTAAAGAGATTCACCCCTCTTTTATAAGAGAAGTCTCATTCTCCCTTTCCCTACTTATCCGATATGAGATTGGGAAAGGAGCAAACGCAGTAGTCTCCACCTTGCTACTTTAACCAATCCCATAGCTGCACTTCGCTTTGATGAAGATCCTTCATAGATTATGCTATCATGCTCCAACATAAACGAGCATACTCACTCAAAATAAACAATTCCAAAAATTTTACTTCGGACCATGTCAAAATTATCCGAAGTACACACCATGCCTTCTCAATAAGGTTTCTCACAATGAAAGATACTTAAGTTACCCGTATGATCACTTTATTGATTGCAATTTCTCATCCATGCTGACTTTGACTATGATGACAGTATGCTTAAATAATAGATATTATCCTGTAGACAAAATTATGTTGTGCATACATTCACAATAATAATCTCATAACATTCAATATCTGCTTAGAAAAATCTCATAATTGTTTGGAACATCCAACATCTACTCAAACAATCTATAGCACATAAGTCCTATCTGGAACCTCTAGATTCTACTCATAATATAAGCCCTAAATTGGAACATCCAGTCTCTAAATGAAACAGAGTAGTCATAGATTACGCTCAATTACCAAATAAGACTCTTTTAAGAATGTAAAGAATAACTCATCGGATATGTTTATTTGAAAAAAGAAAAGAATTCGAAAAAAAAGCAACTAACTAACTAATTAAAACAAAGAAAAACTAAGAAACAAAAGGAAAAGAGAGAAACTAAGTGAGTGGAGAAGGATCTGGCGGTGACAAATTGTCATCCTCATCCACAGACTTGGCATCGTAATACTGATGTGTCACCTTAGGCTTCACATTTGGTTCCAAGGATTTATAATAATTCCTCATATTGCGTGCTTCCAACCTCTTAAGGTGAAGATCTTGTTGATATGCTATTTCCTCTTGTCAAGCAACTGCACTTATCATAAATATCTAGTACTTGTTTTTAGGAATATATGATGTATTCTCGTTCGACTCTTGCTGCTCTTCTTCTTTCTTAGGACTTGGAGGCGCGATTTCAAGTACTATTCCAATATCTTGCAGAATACTAGAATCAACTAGTACTGTGAAATCCCTCAACTTTGTCAAGTTCTCATCCTCAATTATCATTCTTGTAGATTTGGAAAGTCTCGTAATAAAAGGTCCGAAACCTAAAGGTTGTGTCATAGATTCCTTAACATGCTTGTTAATAATCCGAGCAAAAACCTTACCTATATCAACAGGTTTTTCATGATACGTTTGGGAGAAGACAACTATTTCCAAAGGACTAAGAATTCCCTTACTCTCCTTCTTTCCGGTAATTATGTATGGAAACATAGAGTGAAGATAGCTTAAGCTTAGATGAATGTCTGAAGCTCTTGCTGTATCTACTTCATACTCCTTTTGAGTAGCTCTAATATTATTACAATACATCTCCGTGTTATCCGAGAACTCTCTTGCTCCACTATGATAAATATGTGATTTGACTTCTTACTGAGTCCATATTCCTAAATGCATACCAAATTCCTTAGTACTCATATTACAATCCATAAAACCAAAGAGAAAACTAATTATCTCTTTTTCATAGTTGTATGTCGAATAGAATTCAAAAACTAACTATGCATAGATAGTGTCTATCGTAAAAACGTGAGCATAAGGAAGAATGAGTATCATCCTTCTAATATCACTCTCAATCCCTAACGAGAAAGCAGTTCCCCAATCAATCCTACGATCTTGCACTACTTGTCGATTTAAAAGTGCCTCATAACTCTCTTCTTACATTTTTTCATCCTTCGAGAAAGAGACACATTGATGTTCATATCGAGTATAAGTAAAACTTTTTGTAACATACTTATCATCCTTATCCATTTCTGGTAATTCTAGTTTCCTCTTTGCCCTAGCCTTGCGAAGTAGCTGCTCTGGGTTATCAAACGTATCTCCTAACTTGCTTGTAGTCGTCCGAGTCATCTTCCTATTAAAGCAAAGAAATAGGAGTTAGTAATAAATTTTCCAAAGCTTTAGATATTTTAATTTTTAAGATTTTTAGATTTTTAGAATATTAGATATTTTGTATATTTTTAGGATTTTTACAAATTTTATAAAGATTTTAGGATTTAAAATTTTTTAGAGATTTTTAAAGATTTTTTTTATTTTTATGGATTTTTAAAATATTATGAAAGCTCTCTAGATAATATCTAGAATAACTCCTAGTATGATTCTAGAATAAATTTTGTGAAATTTAGATATTCCTATCTTTAATTAAATTTAGATAATCATCGTGAGAGCCAGCAGAGGAATGCCCCCCGAGCTCCCTAGTAAGCCTTTGTCTCAAAGGCCTCTGGCTCCTCTCTCCATGAAGTATGCACTTGTTCTAACTGCTAACTCAAAGATATTGACATCTTAGGCCATCCTTCATGAATTGCTCAAAAGAGAGCTTGCTGCTTTTCCTCACTTTGACTTCTTTCCTCTTCACCTTCTTCTTCTTTTCCTCGATCATCTGCTGGGTCACCTGGGCCTGCCTTTGACTTTGAAAGTCTTCATCTAGAACCCTGGAGATAACATCAAATATGATCATGATTTGAGATATAAATTGTGCATGATTTGTGATTATAATTGTATTAAATTGAGATAAATTGATTGATTTTGGGTTTAATTGCAAATATTCTTGCCTGGTAACTTCTAGGGCAAATTGGTGAAAAAAGATAAATTCAGAGGCAAAAGTGCAACATTCTGGAAATTCGCTACCCCCGTGGACGATTTCTTACGCCCGTAGCCGAGTAAACGCGCCGTTGCCCTTTTGTGCATAACGCCCGTAGCGGATTAAACGCTCGTTGCCTGTGTGCATTACGCCCGTATGAATTAATCTGTCTCCCTTACGCCCGTGGCACCTGCGGATCAAACGCCCGTAAGGTGTAACTGCTTCTAAACGCCCGTAAGGATGCTCTATCCAGAATATTTTTTATGTAAAATGACGATTTTACCCCTGGTTTAGTAGATCTATAAATACTAGAATTTTTAGCATTAATTAGATTGGCTTGTGGATTAGATTGTATTTCATATTGATCTAGATATTGAATATCATATTGGGTTCTTCTTCAATTTCAAATATTTTGGTATAGAATTTGGGGAATTTCTATTACTTTGATTGAATAACTTTGATTAGATAATTCCCTAGATTGTTTTAGTGAATAAATGTTTCTAGTTAGGTTATGAAATCTCTCCTTGGTCTATGAGGTAGAGTTTTGTGACTTGATCAAGAGGATTTTGAGCTACTTCAATCATTCAAGCTTCAAGGAGCAAGAAGAGGATTCAAGAAGAAAGTTGAGGTGTAGAGATCTTTCCGGATTCAATTGACAACTGGTTTTGGAATTATTTTCTTACCTTCTTCAAGTATTTTTGTTGATAATTCTTGTAATCTAGTTTACCAACCCAATAGGAACTCTCTTCTCCTACATTTCTTTAGGGTAGAAGTGGTTGGTTTCATGTTATACTTTCACTATGAGATTGATCTATTGTGAGTTGATTGTTATGATTTCATTAACTTGAATTGGAATTTCAATTATGGCTTTGATTTGATTGTTTATCTTGAGTTGAGCTCTAATTCGATTTTGTGGTTCGGGTTAACACTAATTGTTAAAGCGGACCTTGGATATACGATTAGTGCTAGATTAGTTGAATTGTCTTCCTATTGATGTACCGGACCTTGGATGATTAGTAGGGATTTGATCTTACTAATATATTCGAGTTGTTCTTCACGTATGAATTTCTTTCAACGACACGTATTGAGGAAGTTCATCATTAGACACGGATTTGGTGAAATTGTAATAGTTGAATCATGATACTTGATTTTGTTGTGAAGTGTATCCTCCACTCTCTCTAATGTGTTTAGTGAGTTCTTCACATATTCAATATTATCTCATCCATGATTTTACTTTACTTGCTTTTTAATTTACTTTCTAGGATTTAGAAATCAATCTTATCATTCTTGATATTGGTTGGTTTACTTGTTGAATGATCCTTAATCACAAATCATATTCATAATTAGTTTGATTATATTTTCCACACTAGAATTTAATAGAAGTCTTAGGGAAAAACGATTTTTATAAATTTAAAATCTGAATATCACCTTATTTACTAAACTATTTCGATAGGTGCTCGCCTAATTGAGTTATTTTATTAAGTGACAAACCTATTTTAATATTGAAGATTCTTATTATTTTAGTATTATTTATTCGATTATTTATATTATTGCTCAAAAGAGATCTTGCTGCTTTTCCTCACTTTGACTTCTTTCCTCTTGACCCTTCTTCTTCTTTTCCTCGATCATCTTGATGCGCTAAGCCTGCCTTTGACTTTGAAAGTCTTCATCTAGAACCCTCGCAAGAAGAGAGAAGACATCATGTGAATTACTAGCAAGAAGAATTCCAGCATCGGAACGCTTGGGGGAGTTGGCTCCTCGGGACCCGTGAGTCCGTGTGTTGAGGCTCTGAGGAAGCTGGGCATTTCCTTGCTCGATAGTCTCCACTATCTGCATGACATGACTCTCCTGCCTGCTGCTGTAACGGCATCCTATGGATCTTGGGACCGAGCATCTTCTCCTCCAGAAAAAGTCCTAGTTTTTGGTGGCATCACACCTGCATGTATCCCACCGGGGATGCCAAAATTTCTATCTTGCAATTCTTGGGTGAATCGTTCACGTGATCCAGGCGTGCCAGAGGGGAAAACCTCCAATCTTGGGATTCACTTTACTTCTAATCAGAAATGGGGATTCTTGGAGTGGAGTACTTTACCACAATTTCTCCAAAAAAATGCAAGTGCCAAAAGAAAATCCCATTGAAGATTCACTATATAAATGAAATTCTCAGTGAAACAAAGCTCAAAAATAAATTGCATTACATAGAACTAGCCACTATAGCTACCCCACCTCCGTAGGATAAGACCACTGTCCCTTCTTTTGTTAACTCTTACACCTAAAGCCTAGAACTATTGGACTCATTTTTCGACAAGGAGGATTCGGTAAACTTCCTTTAGTCAAATTATGTCGTAAAGAATAGTTACTACCTTTATCAAATTATAAAGCTTCTAAAATTTTGATTCGAGTCTTGAATTTTTATGAATTTTGCATCCCCAACAACGACCCCAAAAATCGGATGTATGTTTTGGTTACTATATTTTTTTTCATATATTATGATTAAGATTAATTCAAGAGTAGCAGAATAAAAACAAATGAGTTGTCACTTTAATTAACCAAAACCTAAAGTGAAGTACCTATAGAATGCATATAAAGTAATTTAAAAGGACCAGGGATTTTCCATTCTAAATATGTGCCATTGAAAAGACAATATATTATTCTTTATTACAACCTTATTATTTGTTAAGAATTGCGATAAGGCTTTCTAAGGATTTGAACTTACCCAATAATAGAATTAAGCAGGATAAAGATCATGATTCAAATTCTTAAATTTGTCAACGTGATTCAAGTGGGATGACCCTGTATATTCCCGAAGATATAGCTTATACTAAAGCGAATCTAAAGCGACTATGATTAATATTAACTTTACTACCGTACGAGTTATCAAAAGTAATTACCCTGTACGGTGTTTGCAGAGTAATCCTAATATCTCTAAGATTAATATCAAAATTCTAAATTTAATACTTAACCCTAAAGATGTATAATAGAGACAAACTCAAGATTATTATCTTTTGCCTAACAGTACGATCGCTACAAGTTATTAGACCTAATCCAAACGATGGTTAATTCTCCTACGGTCGGGTTCCCTTAACAAATCGTCAATTTAATAAATTATTCCAAATAAACACTCAACTAGATGCAAGCCCTAAAGTCTCATGGCATTATTTGAATAATAAATCAAGTTGAAAGCATAAAGCATTAGAAATCTAATGAGCAAAAATTCCATATACAGAAATAATAGGATAGTTTAGCGAATTTAATTAAAAATTAACAAATAAATAATGTACTTTGTGGAATAATGCTAAGGTAGTGTACTACATTGTATATAGAAATTTTGGGTATCAACATTAAAAATAATAAATGTATTTTCACTAGGTAAGTGCTGATTTACTCTACGTTAGCCATATTCTAGTTAAGGAGCCTTAATCAGAGTCTTTCAAGTTCCCGAATGTGAAAGGACATAAAGTAACATATAAGTCTGTAAGCATGTAAGAAAGCAATTCAAAAAGAGATGATTCTTCTTAGAATTTAGGATGAATTAGGTAGATACAAGTCTATGTCAAATCTAAGGCATTTCTGAATATTCCCAGGTCTATTTTGCTATTTGTACCTAATGTAATTGATTACCCCAATACGGTTCATTGCTAGCAATCCTAAACCTCCTAGGTTTCACATTGAGTCGTCAAGTTAGCAATTATTACAGGATTCGCATTAAGATCCATTAGTGATTATTGAAGGTAATCAGTGTTCGGACATAACGATCACTTACTAAATCAGACATCAGTTGTTCAGTCTAGGTCTGGGTCAACAACTAAATGTCAATCCAAGATTTAAAATGCTCATGCAACATTGAGTAAGCCACAATCATATGCATAAACTCTTAAAGTGTACTTTAAGATCAAGTCTAATGCTTTGAATAGTTCCGAAGATATTAACAATCATTAACAATTCTTTAAAACTATTTCTATGTCTCAAAGTAAAGAGTAAAGTCTAAGAAGATATTTAAACATTTAAAAACATCCCAACTAGAAAAGAGGCAGAAGTAGGGATGAAAAATTGATGGTGGATTGGATTAGCTATCTTCAGATCTCCAGACTCTCTTCATTGTTTCATGAACTCTAAATCCACAAAACAACTCTTCCCAGTGGTTCTACTTTCTTTGAGTCAATTTGGATAATCTATTTTGATCTATTTTTTGTATGATTTGATTTCTGTTATTAATCAAATTTTGTAAGGTTCTATTCTGTAAAGTTCTCTAAAGTTATTAAAGATTATTCCACTATGGCTAGAAATGCAAACAGAGGAAAAATGATCATTTCTATTACGAAAATCGATCTTGTCAACCCTTTCGTAACTATTCAAACCGGAACATGTTCATCTATGTTAATAGGTGACTTGACATGTTACCTATATTACATATCGTAGTATTCCCGCTAAATCATTAAGTATGTTTGAGCAAAAAATTATATTTAGTCCATACACCAGCATTAATGGTCAGACCAGTTCCCGATTCTGTCATAAGTAAACACTTCAGGAGTAATTACTGTGTGACAAAATTATACTTAGTCTATTCTTCCAGACAGCTAAATGCCCACCCGATGATATTTTTGTGCTATAAGTCACGTGATAAATGTAAGCAATATCAGCCAAATCAAAAGATGCTTTGTTATCATTATCCCAGATGAATCCCCAAAATGAGTTTTATTATTCAGATAAGAGCCAATAGCCAGAAGTGGGGAAGAAAAGTTGTGGTTTGGTTATTACTACTTCGAAGGTTCTTGCCAGGATAATCCAGACCCCACACACCTGTGCTTCAGCACCTCCTTATCTGCCCATGAGGATCATCCCAGGCCCTCTCAACTCTAGCTACCAGGCTCCACCTCAGACAGAGACTTGTTCAAAGCAAAAGTTAATATAATTCTCTATAATGTTTGAAGATGATCTCTACAGTTAATTATCTTGATTTAAATTCTGTTCAGACTTAATTAAATAAAATTCCATAATTTATATTAGCTTTTGAAGGTTCAGGGTAAAAATTGAAAATGAAAAATGGAGACTAAATTATATTTTCCAAAATAGTTAGACTATACATTAATATGGGAAATTCAATGAATTTTGGTTGGTGTAATAACATGCATTGACCTGTGGGGTTACAGGTAACCTAATAATCTCCCAGAGTTAATAATCAGTAAATCTTAGAATTGCTTGCTCAAATTCTGACTTAATAATTAATCTAGAGTTTAGGATTACTTACAGACACATTATTAATTAATCATTGAATAACTTTCGAAGGTATGGTAAATAAAGTTAATGTGTCTAATTGCCTTAGAATACATTTAAAGCCATCTTAAATAGTAGTGATTCTATTGAATCTGGCCAGACAAATCCTAGCCCTATTTGTTTCAATTTATTTATGTTTAACAACAAATCTATGATTGATTCCATACTAAGTTAACACTGTTCCCTATTTATAACATGGCAATGCAAGGTCAGTTCTAAGGTTAACTTTATTAATAGTTCTTGTAAGTATTCAATATTCTTCCCTGTTTATTTTATCGCGTCTTGCGATTCTCGTCTTATATTATTAAATGGTGTAATTTCGCTTCCCATAATCTTATCGCGCATCTGATAGTTACTCTGCCTTTGATTTTGATTCACCCCAAGGCAGCAACTATTTGTTTGTGGGTCAATCTCTCAAATGTAATCTTTACTAAATACAATAACCAGTTCACATATCAAGATAAATGTTATTGAAAATGTTATTGCGAAACATTCTGAAAATCTACTGGACAAAGCAAAAGGCATTCTGAATTCTACTAAGCTCATATACTGTGGTGTGTAAAATGGCAGGTGCCTTAGCCTCTATTTATAGGAGTAAGAGGTAAGTTGAAACTGAGACTTCAAAACTAAAAATTCCTCTGTAGGCCTAAGCTATAGTTAAGCTCCCAATCATTGTGAAAATCTTTTTCTCATTGATTATTATTAAAGTTTTTGATATTTAAGGTTTAATCATAATTTTCATTTCTTTGTTGTTCTGTTTAAAAAATCAGCAGAACATGCATTTGAGTAATTTCCAATTAATTAAATCTGGTAAGCAAGTCTGGCCTTAATTCACACCAAAGAAACGCAGTCAAATAAGTTTATTTCCAGTCTGATCACGACTGCTTGAATATGAAATCGGCGGCCATAACGAACTAGAAGTCCTCCAAAAAATATTTGTAGCGAATAATATTATGGGGATAAAAGCCGTGGATGATAGGCGCTAGAGCACAAGTTAATCCTGCCACCCAGCGAAGATGTGAAAATAAACACACCTGTGAACCAAGCAGACGCATGGGCCAAATTGCGAGAGGCGCTAACTCACCTTGATGCAGGCTTTGCTCGATGGCCCTTGAGATCGGCGATCCAGGTCGCTGGCTGCCTCGGTCGTCTAATCGAGTGGTGATGATCTTACTATCCCTTTCGTCGTAAATCAAAACCATGAGACTTGTTGTGTGAGAAATGAGATGGATGCTGCTCAGCCTCTCATGAGGTGCCTAGGCTCCACTATTGTTGTCAGTTCCACTGCCCCAGCAGTTCCCATCATATGTCCTACAAGGATGCTCTCATCTTGGTGGCTCATTAAATGATTGGTAAAAGTTCCCTAAGTCTCTGTAAGAAACTCCCAGTTCTTCTTCCTATTAAGAAAGTTTCTGCAGTCCCTGACAAATTAATCAGCCATGTGGGTTTAATCTACTTTGATGAGGCAATCTTTGCTTAGAGCATTCTAACACTCTCATTGAAATTCTAACTGTCAGCTCAGTTGGGAACCCCAAAAACCCTTTTAGGATGGTTTGCTTTCCATACAACACATTATCACAGAGAAGCGAGGAGACCTCTGTGAACCAAACAAAGGATGGTGAGACTGTTGCTTATACATTGACAAGTTTGAAATTCTTGGGCTGAGATTGAAGGCCTCGAAGCAACCAGCAATGTCCTCCTTGCTTCAGAGGTGGTTCAGTTCAGTGCCTTGGTATAAAAGCTAGTTCTGAGAGGTCCTTAAAAACTGAAGGAGATGCTCAAGGGCACCTCGGGAATTATGCATATGCACTTGGCGTAAATATTGTCGGTAACTTAGGCAAGAATCACGATGAGCTACTTTTGTATATAAATATAAAGTATAAATAATCAAATAAAATATGTGGAAATAATAAGAAATCTCAAGAATAAAATAGGTTTGTCTTAAATAATAAACTCACCTGGTATTGCCTATGGTATAGTTTACAGTAATTAAAAAAAGTAAGTATCAAGATTTTAAAATTTATAAAAATCGTTTTCCCCAAGACGTCTATTAAAATAGTGTGAAAGAAATAATTAGGTCAACTATGATAATTTTTTGGAATTATGAATCAATCTCAGTAATTCCTTTGATATCAAGAGTATTAAGATTGAAATCAATTTTCTAAATAATCATCATGAAGTAGATGAAGCCAAGTAATATGGAGTGAGCAAACTCAAGGGGAAAATCATAGGTAAAATGAAGGATACAAGCTACTAAGGGCAAGATTAATCCTGTGAATTAACTATGTAATCCAGCAAATTCCAAGTCTAAAGATGGACTTTTACAATACACAGGTTCGTTTAAGAAATTCATAGATTAAGAACACTTGAATGTTGACAAGATCAAATCTCCTATCAATGTTATCCACCAGTTACAGTCCATCAATTTGGAAATCTAATCACATCAACAACACTAATGTGCCATCCTAGTTCCCGGCCTAACAATTAGTGCTGAACCGAAACCACAATTCCAAATCCAAGCTCAAACTAAAGATAAAATTCAGATCCCAAGCTAAATAGAAATTACGATTGAATTAAATAAACTAATAATCCATCCATGAAAATCATAAAATGCCCAAAGTAAATAGTAAACATAAAGACCCAACCATTTCTACCTAAGAGAAATGTAGAGAGAGGAAAAGTTTCTAAGGTTGGCAACTGAATACAATTAAATTCAAAAAAGTAATAGATAGAAGAGATAGAAAGATGTAAGTAATCAATGGTTCGTTGGAAGCAGTCAACTTTCTTTTTCTTCAACTCCTCCTTGAACTTCTTGTTCTTCTTTAAGCTCCATGGTTGATGTATATAGAATCCTCTAGCATGCTTCAATGAACTTCACTTGCGTGTAATTCAAATCCACAAAAATAACTAGAACTCTGCTACCATGACTTTCAAGGGAGATGTAATCTATAGAAATGGGAACCAAGTTCTTATAGAAAGACAACTGGGGAGTCAAACCAGCATTAAATACAAAATGATAAGTCTAAAATACTTATATGAACCAACTAATATCTAATCGCTAAAAATTCTATTACACTATTCACTTTTGACTAGGAATAAAATGTGTTTACAAACAAAGAACAGACTTAAGTTTGATCTTGGGCCTTGGTGTTCAATAACTTAGTGCTTGTGACCTGTGTCAGAAGTACATTATTCTTTTAATGTCATTCAGCCTTCATCCGTAAGACATGTTCATCAGCTTGAAACCGTGTTCTCTAGTACAGGCGATGTTGAAGTCTTCATCAGAGACTTACATTCACAATTTGTGTGTTCTTTATTTAGGCGCATACAACTTTCCTAAATTTGCATTTTGTCCTGAACTTCACTCTTAAAGTCAATTAACCCCAAGACTTCAACAGTCAAATATACAATTAAATGCCTGATTAAAACAGTTATCTAATTTTATCTAATAATATATAATTGTCACCAATATCCTTCCATAACATTATCAATTCGCGTTATAAAGGATACCTCCAAAAAAAACATTAAAACCCCAAAGAAAAGAAAAGTACAAAAAAGAAGAGGAGTTCAGAATAGTGTTGTGTATTTGAACCACAATGACAAAGAAAAGAAGAAAATCTCATTTTATTACCACAAAATCCTCAAGTAAACTGATAACAACTCAAAGTGATCACAAAAATGAAGAGATGTAAGGCAAAAATGAAATATACAAGAAAGAAATAGGAGATAAAAGCTGATTTTATTACTATCTCAAGAAATTGAGGATAATTAAAAAACTGTATTACAAAATCATAACCAAAGCTACTCTCCTCCATAAAACCAGATTTCAACAGAAACCATGTTCTCCTCGGACACAAGACTACCCACAGGGGACAACATCAACTCACAAGAATCAGTGACATCTTCCATAGAAGTGTGCGACCCTCGCAAAATGATCCCTAAGAAGGTGTCTGATGCCACCTCCTGCATGGTCATGCATCAGCTCAGTCTTCTCTCATTATTTCTCAATTAATTACAAATCTGATTCAAGAAGTTCATCATCTGATTAATTTGGAGTAATTGGTTTAATTACAATTTATCTGTTTGATTTTTAGGGGGTTTGGGGAGTGAGTGAAATGAAAGAAATCGGGGACTCAATCTGATCTGTCAAACTTTCAGTTAGACTCTAAATTTTCCAGGTCTTTGATTTTTTAAACTCTTCCTCCTCCTAATAAAGAAGCGGCATTCAGGAGCTTTTGGCCACCATAATAATGAGCAGCCAGTTTTAGTCATGTTTCCAGATACTCTGTAGATCTGCGGCTTTCATGATTTCATTTTATTTACAGCTGGAGCCTTCGCAAAGAGTGCAGCTCGAAGGGTCTGAGAGGCGTGATTGTCAGAGGATCTAAAGATCACAACAAAGGATCGAAGTTAAGAATCTTTCTTTCATATCAGGGGAAGCAGTCATCTGGATTGGGTAGTGAAATACAAGCAACAACCTTACTTTCTCCTTATCTTTTAAAATTCTTGCTTTGTTTTCTTTTACATCAGTTATGATTTTGTGTCATAGGTTTCTATCTTTATAATGAACGATTCGATTTTATCCACATTCAAAGATATTATAACACATATACATTACATTCTTATTAATTTTCTGCCTTTGAATTGATTTCTATTAGTTGTATATTGAAACTTAGGTTGATGCATAATATTATAATAGTTAATTGAATTGACAGTTTGTTAAGGAGAATTAATATAGGAGATTTAACAGAGTGTAGATTATGTCTAATAACCATCAACCATCTTGAAGTTGGCCACTAATAATCTCGAGTTAGTAATCAATGCAAATCTTAAGATTAATTTATTCAAATTGGCGACTTAATAACTTGCTAATCTACAAAGTTTAGTTGCTTCAACGACAACCATATTAAAGAGTAATACATTAGATAATTCAGGTATGGTAGTAAGACAATTGAATTATAATTACTTATAGATCCAGCTTCAAGTTGCATCTTGAATAGATCTTCCTAATTGAATCATGGAAGCATTTTTAGAGTTCCTATGTGCCCTCTTTTACTTGCTTTGCTGACTTTTCCACAATATATCAATCTCCTTGAATTAAAGCTTGAGCTTAGGGACTAATTCCCAATACACTACACTTTATTATAATTGATCACGATACTATTAAGTTGTTATGACGACTCTGGGATCAAGCGATATAATTCTGTTTCCAAATCGTTGATGCTTCCATGTTACTATCTGCATTGATAATTTCTGTGGATTATGTTTGTTTAAGTGACAATTTATCCTAATTAATCACAAACATAGTTGTGTAAATACTAATATAGGGATTTACATGATTTTTGGCGTCGTTGCATTGCTAAATTCATAATATTTTTTAAAATTTTCCTGATCAAGCCATTTACAGCTTTATGATTTAGTAGCATTAGTATCTATCCCTTTATGACATGAGGATTTGATTAGTAAGGAATTAGACCTCCCTTTTCTAAACTATGTGTTTTACAAGTGTTAATTTTGTTAATTATCCAAGTTAAATAATTCTAAAAGACAAATGTAGTTTTCAGAAAGTCAAGACTAAAACCATACTGAAAAAACTCTAAATATTATCTAAGAGGTGAAAAAAATATATATATATATACAAACTCTTAAAAAAAAAAAAATTTGCCTTCTTCTTATCTTATTGACACTTCCTTCTTATCTTGTTATTATCAAAAAATTGAAAATTTTGAATTCATCGTCATGGGGATCCCACTGAGATTAAACCAGGAAGACTTTTACCATGACCTCCTTTGCTATGATTCCTAGACAGAAGATAAGAACACCTTCATTATAATTAAATCAATAAAGAAAAACAAATAGTTGATTCTGGATACACTAAAAAGTACCAAAGAGCCTTTGCTCAATTCTTGATGTTCAAGTGTCAATCCTATTGCTCTCTTACATGTTCAATTTATTTTCCTGAATGTTGTTCACAATATATTATTTTATAACATGATAAGAGGATTGATAGATGATTTCTGTGTTTGTTATACAATCATGCATTGTATGAAGTAGGGAATCTATGTTTTAAAGATGCATGAAATGGCTAGTATGCTTAATGGGAGAAGATATTCCTTTTGTGTTTGATAGACATTTTGCATGGATTTTATTCCTTTCCTCTGCCTCATTATATGTCCCCCTATTTAAATTTGCTATGAGTCTATGATGTTGTGATGCCCAGTAGAGTTAAATGAGGACAAGATGTACTGAATCTCGATACTACTATATAATTGGCCCATACTGCTGCATTTAATCTTTGATCTTATCGATACTATGTCTGTTGATACCTAGCTGAAGCTAATTCATAAATGCAGCACATAACTTGGATTGAATCCTAAAATTAGATAATTTAAAAGTCAATGACTTTACAGCTGGAAAAATGAGTTCATTTGTCTGTGGGTTTGAAGGAAAAATTTCAACTCCAAAAGTTCCAAAATCTCTCTTCTTATTATTTGAAAATATTTTAGGATGTTTTCAAAGGCTGTGGACATACTCCTTCGTTTATCAAACAAGTCTCACCATGTGGAGCTTGTGAAGCAATGAAAGATGAAGTGAAACATCATTCAAGGTGAATAGGCGAGAAGTTGAGGGAATCAAGTTGTTCAGAAAATCGAAACAGTCACTCAAAGAAGGAAGGCGATCCCAAGCTTAGCCAGTAGAAAAGAAGCAACATAGGGGAGGCAACCTTATTTTTTTATTTAGTTCATTTCATTTCATTTGTTTTCTCATTCCCATTTTCTTTATGTTTCTCTTTTGTTTTGTGTGTTTTATTTTAAAAGAATTATCTTATATGATTTTAACCTTTTAAATTTATATACTCGGTTGTTGAGACTAGATGTTCTAGTTTGGGACTCTATGTGCCCAGTGGGTGTAGGAAGTTCCCTGGCGAATCGTATATGTTAAATGTTCATGGCATGATAAAATGGATATTCTTATAATGATTATTTCTTTTATTTGCTGGGTGTTGGGTGCTCCAAACTAAGGAGTATTGTGTTAATAATCTCGGTGGATGTGGTTCCATTCTAGTAAAAATTTTAAGGCCACATATAATTGTATTGAATACATTAGCTTTGAAGTATGGTTAGGCTGTTGTGCATATGCATGCAGACCGTGTTATGAGAGCCAGCTGCTAACTTTGATATTCATGCTCCAAGCATACCATCCATCATTTTATCCTATTTATCTTTAAATTCACTAAATACCTCGAATTCTTTTTATCTATCTCTATCTTGGCTATTCTGAAAGGTCATGTTTCACATCCTCCCCGAATCTATCCTGATTCATTTGTTTCGACATTTCAAATAGATCGGAATGCAAGCTAATTGCGCTTGCAAATCATTTTATGGGATTAGTACATCACGCGAAAAATTGTTCGGGAGACCCCACAATCTTGGTAGGCGGAATCTTCTACTGTGTCATCGCGAAAGTCTATCTCTTTCCAGGCATTTGGTTTAATCATGATTTAAGTATGAAGAGTCAGAATTATTCTTAAACATATTTGGGATCATACTGTGTATCATTTATTTATCAACAAGCTTCTAACCTCTAATTTGCCCACTATTCATGTTATGCTTACATGCTAATAATAAAAGGAAAATATGTGAATCACATTCTGCCATAATTTAGTTACCACCTATTTTATTTGCTCATTCTGGGCTAAGTAAGAATATTCTAAACCTTGAAGAATATGTACTAACACTTGTAGAAGTGCTGAGACATTTCACTACTAGAGTTGCCATTTCTCTTTATAGATATTGCAGTTTAAGCTCTCACTATAGTAAGCATCTCTTTTTCACTTGAGCATCCTATCCTATAAAGACATGGCATACTCTGAGGTGGTGGCATTTATACCACGGGGGAAGGTTCTCCATCAAACTAACCGCAGCCACATCATTTAATTTAAAGTTCGATAAAATTTTATATCATGTTTTCATACAATAATCTTCAATTCTTTAATTAAGATTTAATTGAAGTAATTAGTTGTAAATACAATTTAATCATTTTAATTTTGATTTCAGAAAGTTTTAAGGAAAAAAATTTGCAAAATTTGAGAAACCGGGGCCAAATGGTAATTTTTCAAAGTTTCGTATGTGGGGTACACTAGTAATTCATCTGACCGTACACTCTGCCCAGTCTAATTTAGAGTGATTTACTTAGAAAATTAACGTCCCCGATTTCACTTCTATAAATCAGAGATCGTATTCCCAACATTTTGGAGGCGATTTGCAGAGAACAAGTGAGTTTGAGCTGCCCGAACTTGAACACTCTACGCAGATCTAGACTCTTCACAATTTTTTTCTGTGAGCTTTGAGCCTCCACCATAAGGGATATCGAGGGTCTTCGAGAGGTGTGGTGTCGAGATCCAAGATCTACAAAAGTTGAATTTAAATCATCTAGATCCGGAGGGCAACATATCAACGCTGATGGCAGCTGTTACCCGCTTCCTCTTTCCTGGTTTGACTACCTATTTTCCTTTGTAGTTGCTTCCTCTCAATAGATTCTTATACTATCTCCAGCCAAGTTATGAACGGTCAGTTTTCTTATAAATTCCCGAAGGGAAGGTCCGTTTGGGATATTCATTATGATTCGTTTATCTTATGCTTTTTAATTTAATTTTAGTCGATGTTTAGTCGTTAGGTAGTGGATGATATAATTGAATATAATTAAATTGACAATTTGTTCAAAGATCCCACATAGGTGATTTTACAAATTTCGGATTAGGGCCTATCAATACAAATCTTAAGATTATTTATTAAATTGACGACTTAGTAATTAATCCACAAAAGATTTAGGATTACTTGCAACCACCATATTGAGGTAATCAATTTAGATAACTCTGTATGGTAGTAAGATAAATCAAATTCATAATTGCCTTAGATCCACTTAAGTTAAGTTTCAATATAGGTGAACTTAATTGATTTGTGAACATAATTTGAATCTATTTCTCAATTCACGTTAGTAATTTACTATGTTGAAACAATTTCACATGAATTATTTCTATAGAGACTAATTCCTAATTTCTAATATTTTCAATGATAAATTCTAATAAGTCATACACAACTTCTGGGAATACATATATATAAATATAAATTTGGCAGTATTCTACTGTCATGCCGCATGCGACAGTACTCTACCTTAGTCATGAATGTTTGATTATATGAAGCATTATTTTGTGAGTCTATTTGGATTAATTTGATATATTTTTACCACAAAAACACAACTTACTTTGAAGCGCCTTTGGACTTGGGACAAATTCTTAATATTTTTAAAATCTCTGATCAAATTTTTTAGAAAACTTTACAGATTGTAATGTTACCATTTATCATATGCGAATCTACTTTGATTCGGGAATTATGTCTCTGATTCTAAGTATAGGATTTCCTTAATAACTAATTTTACAGAAATCATCTAGAATTAATTAATTGAGGTTGTCTAAAATTTAGAAAAATTCATTCTAAAATCATACTAGGGGATTATCTAGAAATTACTAGACTCTGGAAAAAAATCTTAAATATTAAAAACCAAAAAATAATTTGTCTACATACGTATTCAAAGTCATAACTCTTTTATTCTTCTTATTTGTGAGGAAAAATGTGTCAATCATTTGCACCCCAATGTCGAAAAGAACGAGAAGAGATCCAGGAGTACTAGATAAGGGCGGATAGAGCAAAGAAAAAGTGGAACCTACTGGACTGAAGAGGGATGAAAAACATCTTTTAAAACTATAGTGGCAAGGACATGCTCTAGGTTCATTCATCCCTTTTTGGAATTTTCCAGGAAGAGCACCTTCGATAGGTTTCCGTAATTGACATTGGTACCATACGGTTAGGAAGAATGACCTGAAATACAACATTCGAGTTCGAAATAGAACCACAAGTTAGACGTATGAGTGGATATACGTCCCTATAAGTCGTGTTTTCACTATAGATGAACCAACGTATTAAGAGTTGGTCTATGAGTTTACTCGAGCATTTAATGAGAAATGACAAAGTTACGCGTTTAGACTTGGGGAAAGGGTGGACCTGAATTGGGATACAAAGGCGACTTTGACACTAAGTAGGACTATGGAGAGATGAGGAAGATAAGCTTATATAGGAATACTTAAAGAATTTTTCAGAGACAACTATGAATTATCGGGATCATACTCGCAATTAATGAACGGATTTACCGCCGAATTCGGATGGTTCTGGGATATTCATCCGTGTCTAGGTTATCTACATGTTGTGCTTTCCAATAAAATATTCGGAGAAGTGAAGTATGACAAAAGCTCTAAAACCATTGGAATTCGCAATTTACTCTCATATTTATCGTGGAATTCGTTGGAACTATGGAAGGATTTTGCTCAAATTATGGATAGAAGTGCTTCAAAAATAAAGGGCCATTAGGATTAGACCTTTTATCACTAGGATCGCTAGATAAACGGGAATTAATTTCAAGGAAGAGAAATTGGACGAGGTTAAGTGGTTCTACGATACCGGCTGATTTTAAGCTATATCGAGAAGATGGATTAGGCCTAGGGAACCGTTATCTCACAAGAAATGGACTAGAGAAAGAGACTTGGATCCATATACTCCTCGAATGCATTTGAAGAAAATGTTATAACAAATTTTTATCTCTTTGGATGTGCCTAACTAAGATAGAAGAAGAGAAAGAGCTTCCAAAGTCTACAAGGTAATTCGTGAAAAATGATCGATAGAGGAAGATCCATCGGAAGATCCTTATGAGTCACAAATCCATCACCGATGTCTAGTTTTGTTTTCTTAATCTCTATTTCAAACTATTCTTTATCTTTTCAAATATTTTAAGTTTTCAAGAATCTTTGAATGAATTTTCAAGTTAAACAAAACTTTTCAAATTTGGTAATAAAATTTCTTGTTTCTCGTCTCTATATTGTTTTCGAATTAAAGATAATTTTTTGGGGAACAGACAAGATGGTCCAAAGACGATAGTAAAGAAGCGCATTTAGAGAGAGGCAACCCTATGTTTGTTTTTCTTATTTTTTTATTTTTTCTTTTTCTTTTTGCTTACTAGTCATGTGTGGTCTTTGGGCGTCTTACATGTCTACTCTCCGCTTTATTAAATTGGATGTTCTCAGATTAAGAATTTTTCACGTTTATCTAGATTCTGGATGTTCCGGAATAGACTTTCATGCATGTTCGAGTAGTCATTATATGTCTTATATGTTTGGACAAAATTTGTTAAGTTCAAATTTTTGAAAACATAGCTATTTGAGTTTCGTATTTAGAAGTTCGAGCATGCAAATCATGAAACTAAACAAGTTTTATATATCTATTTTGATGTTACAAAGTTTAAGACATGTTTAGAACTTCATCTGAACGTCAAAACGAGGTTTGAATTTCAAAAAAAAACAATTTTTGGAAATTTGACGGTGTCAATCACGCCATGCCGCCATTGGTAGCGGTGTAGTGTACGGCCACCCAAAGGAGGTGGAATTGCGCCGTAATGGGTGTATGGCTCTCCAAAGCACTTTTTGACCAAAATTTTTTTTTTTATTTTTTTTTTCTATAAATACCCCCTATCTCCCTCTTTTGTTTTACACACCATTTTCATCTATACTTTCTCTCTCTTTTATACTCTCTCAAAAGTTTTCTTGATTTTGTGAAGAAAGACATGGCACCAAAGCGAGCTTGAGTTCTTTCAATCGAGAGGATTATCACCCGACTTGGGCATCCATTTCTACAATTGGAGGACTGGGGTAGCTCGAGAATGATTTCAAGGTTTCGTTGGAAGAATCCATACTACCGGTTAGATTAGATTGGACCCTTGGCCTTAATTGGGATATACGACGAGGTATGCCGACTTTTCCAAACTCTATCATTTTCTCATCTCTTTGATATCAACGAGCCTACTGCGAGGAGCTTGTGGCAAAGTTCTTTCTCTACTTTTGATCTCAACCCCGACTACGGCCATTTTTCGTCCTCGAGGACGATTTTTACACCTTGGACATAAAAGAATTCGGGGTAGCACTCTAATAACTCGATTTTATATCGTATTTTTATACATTAATTGTGTTCAATTCGAGTTAATTATGGAGTTAATTGCATTTAATTGAATGGAAATTACGTAAATTCTTTATGTTTTTTATTTCCGAAGTTTCGGGACCAAAATTGAAGAAAGGAAGAAATCAGGGGACTAAAAGTGCAATTTTTGAAAAAAGGCCAACACGGCGATGTTGCCGATTGCTGGGGCGTTGGGCGCATGGCCGTGTTCCTACCGTGTTGGGCCGTGTTGAAGACGACACACGGGCGTGTTCAAGCGCGTAACGTCGCGTTCAAGGCAATTTTGCGCAATTCAATGTCCCACATTTTACCTCTCTTTCAACTCTATTTCACTCCTATAAATAGATGCACTCCCCAGCTTGTTGAAGCACCCCGTAATCACTCGGAATAGGAGCATTTCCCGAGTTCCTAGACAATAGGAATTTCGTGATAAGCCCAGCCGAGATCTGGCCATTTTTCTTTTCTTTCGAGCTGTGAGGGTCGAGCCTCAACCATAAGGAATACCCTATAGTTTAGTTAAGGGGAGTGGTAGTTGAAGATCTTGTGAGCGGGATAAGGATCCTGGAGTAGGCTAGTCTGAGGTCCCTGGAAGATTAAGCCAATCCGTGGAAGCAAATGAGAGCAACACGACAACTTTCTCTTTCCTTTCTTTTTCGTTCTTGTATACTTTTCCATTATATGTTATGATTCCGTGTCCTAAGATTCTCTTTATTTAGATTGATTAATTAATGATTTATACATTTCCGAAAGGATACATTTTAATATACATTATGAATCGCTTATTGTTTACGCTTTTCGATTTGATTCTCATATTGAGTTTATGCCATGAAACTTAGGTCTGCCGATGATACTACAATAGTTAATTAAATTGATGGTTTGTTAATGAGTCCCAACCATAGGAGATTTAGCGAATTGCGATTAGGTCTAATAACGCTTGCAAACCATATCGAGTTAGTCACTAATAATCTTGAGTTCATAATCAATGCAAACCTCAAGATTAACTTATTAAATTGACGACTTAATAGCTAATCTAGAAAGGTTTAGGGATTACTTGCGATAACCATATTGAGGTAATCACATTAGATAATTTGGGTATGGTAGTAAGATGATTCAATTCATAATTGCCTAAGATCCGTTTGTAAACCGAACTTTCGAATATTGTTCAACTTAATTAATCATACGACTTCATTAGAGATCTTAGCTAATTATCTTTCCATTCTTGTTTTAATTATTTTTTAAACAACATATCTTAATTGAATGGACACATAGGACTAATTCCCCGAACCTTAAAGATTGTCATAATTGGTAGAAACTAACCGACCGTCACCAACGCTCCCGAGGATACGAGTATTTATAAATTTAAAAATCGTGGTACTCCTGTTACTATCTCGCATGCTATAGGTACTATGCCTTAGTTGTGTTTTATTATGTGACACTTTTTTTGTGAGATTATTTGCTTTATATGATACTATATTTTACTCACTCAAAACACACACCACATTCAAGATATGACCGAGGAAGAGGAAACCGAGGGGTCTCATTGAGAGCTCGCCGTTCCCGAAGCTCCAACGAGCCGAATTCCTGTAGAACATCAAAATGGCCAACGAGACTACCGCCATGCAATGGTGCCACGGTAATCCTCCTAGTCTCAATGTTATCCACACCGCCTACTTTCTAACATTATTACCGAGGAGAAAAGAGTACAGTGCGATAAGCTTTGGTAAAGGAGATGGCCATTCTCTCTCCTCACATCTATCGAGTTATTCCTATGGAGATGTGACGTCATTCATCTCGTATTGCTAGGACTTATGCTATCGATGGTCGAGGCGGTTCACAGACAACGCTTAGTCCTCAACCTTGTGCCACGAACAATTACTTTGCGAGAGCGTACAGCGTCTCGACATGCTAGAGAAGATGTGATAACGCTAAATTTGGTAATGTTTTTGAAGAGTATTTGCATAATTATTAGGATTATTAGACTAAATTGAGATAAATATGTTAATTGTGCACTTAATTATGATATTTCTTTCGTGAAGTTTTGGAGTCAATTGATTAAAAGAGCAAGTTTAGGG
>JAHSUH010003450.1:0-74798 GCA_025388415.1 Cynanchum wilfordii
AAATCCTTGTAAAATGACGCATTTTACCCTCGTTTCTGGCCACTCTATAAATATTGGGATTTCCAAAGCAGAGTTTAGGCCGGCTAGTGATTGGAAGGGTTATGCTCTCAAAGTAATTTTGTAAATTTTTGTTTAGGGTTTTGAATTAGATCTACACTTTGCTATTTTCTATTCTTTGAGATCTCTTTCACTTGTTGTAAGTTGTAAGAATCTCTTGTGAGTCTTTGTGTCAAGTTTCCTCGAATTGTAAAGAATTTCCTTACAGTTTTACAAGAGAGGAATCAACTCTATCAACTTGAAGATTTGAAGAAGAACAAGAAGATTTACAAGGAGGGAGTTGAAGAGGTTTCTCTTCTTCTATTATTTTTTGTAATTTCTATTTTGTAATTAGTTACCAACCCTAGGAACTCTTTTCAATACATTTCTTTTAGGTAGAAATGGTTGGTATTATTCTACAATTACTTTGGGCATTTCTTGGTTTTTCATGGATTGAATATTATGGTTGATTAATTTAAATTGCAATTTCATTCATAGCTTTGGATCTGAATTTTATCTTGAGTATTGAGCTTTGATTTGAGGTTGTAGTTCTCGATTAACACTAATTGTTAGGCCGGAACTAGGACAACAATTAGTGCCAAGTTGATTTGATTAGATTTCCTTTTGATGGACCGAAACTAGGATGATTGATGGGAGATTTAATCTTGTCAACATTCAAGTGTTCTTACATCAACGAATTTCTTGCAAAGGAATGTATTGAAGAAGTTCATCTTTAGACTTGAATATTGGTGAGATTATGATAGTTAATTCATGATTAATCTTGCCCTTAGTAGTTTGTATCCTTCATTTCTCCTATTATTTCTTATGAGTTTCTACCTTCCATTATTTGCTTGATCCTCTACTTTACATTGTTCATTTACTTTGCTTTCTAGGAAATTAAAATTCAATCTTATCATTCTTGATAAAGGTTGGATTACTTGATGATTGATTCATACTTCCAAATCATATTCATAATTGATTTAATTATATTTTCCAAACTAAAAATTAATAGACGTCTTAGGGAAAACGATTTTATAAATATTAAAATCTGAATACCACTTTTATTTACTAAACTATTTCGATAGGTTCTTTGCCTAGTTGTGTTTATTTTCTTAGTGACAATTCTATTTTAATCTTGTGAATTCCTATTATTTTTTGTATTATTTTATTTAATTATTTATATTATTTATATATATAAATATAGCTCATCGGATGCACAGACACACTACACTACTACCGAGAAAGAACTACTAGCTGTTGTTTTTACTTTTGATAAATTCCGTTCTTACTTGATCATGTCAAAAACTATAGTCTACACCGATCATTCTGCTTTGAAATATCTCTTTAACAAAACCGATGCAAAACCAAGATTAATAAGATGGGTGTTATTATTGCAGGAATTCAATATTGAAATCCGTGATAAGAAAGGATGCGAAAATGTAGCTGCAGATCACTTATCTCGACTAGAAAATCCCGAGCTTGAGGCCCTATAATAAACAGTGATAGCTGACACATTTCCGATGAGAGTTTATTTTTAATAGAAGTTTTGAATTTTATTGATAAATCTCTTCCTTGGTTTGCCGATATTGCTAACTATCTTGCCGCTAGAATACTTCCAAGCGATTTTTCGCCTCAACAAAAACATAAATTCTTTTATGATCTAAAATACTATTTTTGGGAAAATCCGTTCTTATTCCGAATTTGTGTTGATCAAATTATTAGAAGATGTGTTTCAGGGACAGAATGTTTTGAAATTCTAGAACATTGTCACACGGGACCAACAAGAGGACACCTAGCCGCAAACAACACCGTAAGAAAAGTATTAGAAGCTGGCTTTTATTGGCCGACGATGTTCAAAGATGCACATTCCTTTGTAAAAGCATGTAATGCTTGTCAACGGACTGGGAAAATTTCAGTACGAGACCGAATGCCACAACAGATTATTCAAAGTGTCGAGATCTTTGATATTTGGGGTATTGATTTCATGGGTCCTTTTCCTTCATCTTATGGAAATAAATATATTTTAGTAGCCGTTGAATATTTTTCTAAGTGGTCGGAGGCCCAAGCTTGTGCTACTAACGATGCTAAAATTGTATGCAAGTTTCTTAAACATTTGTTTGTAAGGTACGGGTGCCCGAAAGCTTTAATCAACGATAGAGGAACTCACTTTTGTAATTCTCAACTCGAGAAGATCCTCAAGAGATATGGAGTCCACCATCGACTATCGACATCATACCACCCTCAAACAAGTGGACAAGTAGAGGTAATAAATCGAGGAATTAAAAGAATCTTAGAGAAACTGTGGGAGTTAACTGGAAAGATTGGTCTTTAAAGCTAGAAGATGCTTTATGGGCTTTCCGTACTTCATTTCGTACTTCCACGAGATTTTCTCCGTATCGACTCCTCTATGGTAAAACTTGTCACTTACCCGTTGAAATCGAACATAAAGCTTTTTGGGCTCTTCGAAGTGCAATTTGGATGACAAACTTACTACGAAAGAAAGAATTTTGCAACTTCACGAACTCGACGAATGGAGATTTCAAGCTTATGAAAATTCTTTGAATTTTAAGATGAAAACCAAATTGTGGCATGATAAGCGTCTTCACGGTCCAAAAAATTTTCCAATGGTGATAAAGTTTTAATCTTTAACTCTCGTTTGAAAATGTCTCCAGGAAAATTGAAAAGCTATTGGACCGGTCCATTTGAAATTTGTCAAGTTTTTCCATACGGAGTTTGCGAGATACTCCGAGAAGATGGATCAACATTCAAAATCAACGGCCAAAGATTGAAAATTTACATGGAATCTTTTACGAAGAAAGATTACGACTTATCATCATAATCAGGGAGTTTTCTGTTATTATTTTTCTTTATCTTACTTTCGATTTTCTTATACTTGTCGTCTTTTCTATTTCTTTTTCTCACCTATTTTTCCTTCTTTTATTTTCCTATTCTATTTCGTTTGTAATAGTTTTTCTCGCTTTCTTATTTATCTTAAAATAATTTGTGGGGTATTCACTTTTTACACCGAGGACAGTGTAATTTTCAAGTTGTGGGGTAGGTGTGTACACTCGTTTTTTCTCAAAATTTTTCAAATTTTTCAAAGTGATTAGTTTACTTGAAAAGATTATTTTGTGAAATTTTTGTGGGAATTTGATTTACTTAGCCAATGATATAAACTATTTGTTGAATGTTGAAAGTCTCGAGATTTGATTTGTTTCATCTTGTTGATACTTAGTACGAGCATGATTATAGGAAATTCCTAAAATTCTTTTGACATAGCTATTTTTGGTTGGTTGTTCCGATTAGTGAACTACTTTTGGACAATTTATTTGAATAGTATTAAGTCTTTTGGGAATGGAAATGACTTGAATTTTCACTTGAAAAATTCTTTGAGAGACTTGCCACACTTTTTCCGTTGAATAAATTGTTGAATAAAAGGTTATTTTGCATGTATCCTTTGCTACTTGAGCACCACTTCTTATGGGAATTGAACGCCTGGTGCCCTAAGGTCCTCGGGATCGGCGGAGTGGAACTCGAACCGTTACAAGGCTAGTTAAAGTTGATATTGTTAAGCAAATGCTAAAAACCTTGAAAAAAAAGAAGAAAAAAAATAAATGGAATAAAAATTTTATTTTGAATAAGTGGCTTGTTTCTTGAGATATTGATTGTGATTGTGTCTTTTTGTTGAAATTTTCGATCGACCGAACCACTATTTGAGTAGTTTGTTTTGAAATAAAATTTCCTATTTGGATCATCAATTGAGATAGAGCACACACTTCACTCAAGATGCTTTTATGATCATTTTTCGTATTGAAGTTGAAAATAACTTGTTCAAATTGATTTCTTGATTTAAACATGAAAACACTTGATGAGGCATAATAGTAAATCATTCTTTAGACACCTTGTTTATGAGTTCTTTGAAGAGTAAACTAGTTGATTTTGAAATCTTTGAGAAATTTTGATAACGCTAAATTTGATAATGTTTTGGAAAGGTAATTGTGCATAATTATTGAGGTTTATTTGAGTAAATTCAGATAAATATGTTAATTGTGCACTTAATTGTGATATTTCTGTTTTCGCTTAGTTTGGGGGGCTAATTGATCAAAAGAGTGAAGTTCAAGGGACTAAATATGTAATTTCTGGAAGTATGCTACGCCTATAGAAGGTCAACTACGCCCCTTGGAAGACCCTTACTACGCCTATAGAAGGTCATCTACACCCTTAGAAAATAACCACTTGCAAGCAGCGCATGAACACGCCCAACAACACTATAGAACACGTGCTCGGTGGATTAACACGCCCGAAACAAGGAAGAACATGACCGTAAGAAAACGCGCTCAGGGACAAACCTGTCACCGAGGGCGTGTTGATCGATACCACTGAGCCCGTGTTGATGCCTCGCTGCGTTTTTTAGGAGTTTTCTAGAAAATGATTATTTTCCCCCTGTTTTGGTTATCTATAAATTATAGGATTTTTATCATTATTGAGAGGTTGGATTAGGTTGAGACGGGTTGGATTATCACATTGGTTTAGATATTGAATATCATATTGGGTTTTCTTGAATTTCATATATTTTGGTATAGAATTTAGGGAATTTTCTTTTACTTTGTTCATCTACTCTCAATTGGATAATTCCCTAGGTTGTTTTAGTGATAATTGTTTCTAGTTAGGTTGTGTAATCTCTCCTCGGTCTATAAGGTAGAGTTGTGCAACTTAATCAAGAGGTTTTTGATCTACTTCAATCATTCTAGCTTCAAAGAGCAAGAAGAGGATTCAAGAGGAGAGTTGAAGTGTAGAGATCCTTCCGGTATCAATTGACAACCGGTTTTGGAATTATTTTCTTACCTTCTTCTATTACTTTTGTTGATATTTCTTGTAATCTAGTTTACCAACCCAATAGGAACTCTCTTCTTCTACATTTCTTTAGGGTAGAGGTGGTTGGTTTCATGTTATACTTTCACTATGAGATTAATCTATTGTGAGTTGATTGTTATGATTTTATTAGCTTGAATTGCAATTTCAATTATGGCTTTGATTTGACTTCTTATCTTGAGTTTAGCTCTAATTCGATTTTGTGGTACGGGTTAACACTAATTGTTGCGGTTACCTTGGATATACGATTAGTGCTAGATTAGTTTAGTTATTTTCCTATTGATGTACCGGACCTTGGATGATTAGTAGGGATCTAATCTTACTAATATATTTGACTTGTTCTTCACGTATGAATTTCTTTCAACGACACGTATTGAGGAAATTCATCCTTAGACTTGGATTTGGTGAAATTGTGATAGTTGATTCATGATACTTGATTTTGTTTTGAAGTGTATCCTCCACTCTCTCTAATGTGTTTAGTGAGTTCTTCAAATATTCAATATTATCTCATCCATATTCTTTACTTTGCTTTCTTTTAATTTGCTTTCTAGGAAATTAGAATTCAATCCTATCATTCTTGATAAAGGTTGGATTACTTGATGATTGATTCATACTTCCCGATAACGCTAAATTTGATAATGTTTTTGAAGGATAATTGTGCATAATTGTTGAGGTTTAATAGAGTAAATTAAGATAGATTTGTCAAATGTGTACCCAATTGTGATAATAATGTTTTCAGGAAGTTTATGGAGTTAATTGATCAAAAGAGCGAAGTTCGGGGACTAAATATGCAAATTTTGGAAACATATACACATCCAGTCTAGGAACACGTGCTCGGACGATGAACACGCCCTTCATGAAGACTAAACACTCCCTACCAAGCTTTAGAACACGCGCTCAGTGTATGAACATGCCCAGAAAGAAGGAAGAACACGGCGTAAGAACAGCGGTAATAAACCCGTCATGAGCCGTGTTGCATATACCACCGAGCCCGTGTTGATGCAGCTTTTCGGAGTTTTTAGAGAATTCTTTGTAAAATGACTAATTTACCCCTGTTTTCCAGCTATCTATAAATATTGGGATTTCCAGCAGTGTTTAGGGTGGCTAGTATTTGGAAGGGTTATCCTATCAAAGTGATTTTGTAATTTTTGTTTAGGGTTTTAAATTGGATCTATACTTTGCTTTTTTCTATACTTTGAGATCACTTACACTTGTTGTAAGGTGTAAGGATCTCTTGTGATTCTTTGTGTGGGGTTACCTCGAATCGTAAGGAATTTCATCAAAGTTTTACAAAGAGAGGAATCAATTCCATCAACTTGAAGATTTGAAGAACAACAAGAAGTTTGACAAAGAGGAGGTTGAAGAGGTTACTTTTCTTCTTCTTTAATTTGTTATAATTTCCATCTTGTAATTAGAGACCAACCCAATAGGAACTCTCTTCTTCTACATTTCTTTAGAGTAGAAGTGGTTGGTTTCATGTTATACTTTCACTATGAGATTGATCTATTGTGGTGTTGATTGTTATGATTTCATTAACTTGAATTGCAATTTCAATTATGGCTTTGATTTGATTGTCTATTTTAAGTTGAGCTCTAATTCGATTTTGTGGTTCGGGTTAACACTAATTGTTAAGCCGGACCTTGGATATACGATTAGTGCTAGATTAGTTTGATTGTCTTCCTATTGATGTACCGGACCTTGGATGATTAGTAGGGATTTGATCTTACTAATATATTCGAGTAGTTCTTCACGTATGAATTTCTTTCAACGACACGTATTGAGGAAGTTCATCCTTAGACTCGGATTTGGTGAAATTGTAATAGTTGAATCATGATACTTGATTTTGTTGTGAAGTGTATCCTCCACTCTCTCTAATGTGTTTAGTGAGTTCTTCACATATTCAATATTATCTCATCCATGATTTTACTTTACTTTCTTTTAATTTTCTTTCTAGATTTAGAAATCAATCTTATCATTCTTGATATTGGTTAGTTTACTTGTTGAATGATCCTTATTCACAAATCATATTCATAATTAGTTTGATTATATTTTCCACACTAGAATTTAATAGAAGTCCTAGGGGAAAAACGATTTTTATAAATTTAAAATCTGAATACTACTATATTTACTAAACTATTTCGATAGGTGCTCTGCCTAGTTGAGTTTATTTTATTAGTGACAAACCTATTTTAACTTTGAAGATTCCTATTATTTTTAGTATTATTTATTCGATTATTTATATTATTTTTATATATATAACTCACACATCAACCTCCCCCCCTTTTTTTTACCTCATGTATTGTATTTTGTTTCTCTTGCTTTCATATTAATTCATTTTCTTAGAATTTTTCTTGCTTAGATTATAGATTTTTGGATTTAGATCTTAGGTTAGATGATTTAGTATCGTGAATTTTAGGTTTAGTTAGTGTTTTGGTTAGTTTAGATCCCTTAGGTAAACTTTTACTTAGAGATTTTGGTTAGATATAGCTTAGATATTTTGGATTTAGGTTAACTTTAGTTGATTTAGATTGTATAGCTTAGTTAGTTTAGTGCTTTAGATTAGGTTAACTTTTGATTCTTATCTTTTAGATTAACTTAGATCTTTGGTTTAATATCTTATTTTGATCTTTAGTTTAGAATTTTAGATCTAATTGTTTCTCCTACTTTTTAACTTGACATAGTTTGTTCTAATCTTTCTAACTTGTTCTAACTAGTTCTTAGGTATGGTTAGTATAAGATCTAACTAGTTTTCTAACTTGATTCTTTCTTTGATTGATTTCTATTTCATGTTCTTAGATTTATTTCCATGTTTTCGTTTCATGATTTTTGATAGTTGTAATAGATATTATCTTGATTTTTAGGTATTATGTTAGAATAGTTTACTTCTTTTCTTAACCATTAGTTTTATTACTTATCAATTAATTGTCTTACATTTCTTAGTTAGTATTACATTTTCATATCATTTTTATCTTTATTCTTTTATTTTCTTTAAGTACTTTCTTGTTTAGTTAGTATTCTAATAATATCTTCAATTCATGAAGATTATTATCTAGATACTTACTTTTGTTAGGATTTGATTAGGTGTTCTCATATTTTCTACCTTTTATTTGATAGCCTTAATATGAATTTAGGTATGGCTTTGCATTTAGATTTCTTTCTTTGCATTTGTTGTTAGATTTTGCATGAGTAGGTTTTCAATGAATGGTCACTTATGTTACTATTAGTCTTGCATTTTTAGGATTTTATTTAGTATTCTTTGAGTTTTTTAGGTAATAGTATAGTATAGTTCTTTCTTTTGAATAGGTAACATTCTTAGAAATTAATTCTAAGAAATGTTAATTCTAGTGACCAACATTTACTTTAATTATATTTTCCTTTATAGTTAGTATGCTGAATTTTGGTTGAAAAATGTTTGAGTACTTTGATTTGAACATTCTGCCTTTGCATGCCTTTGTTTAGATTTGTAGTTTCTAATTCTTTTTCTTTGCATTTGGTTAAATAGGTTAGAATGAAGAACTTTAGTATTATATCTCATATCTCTTAGCCTTCACAATCTTATATTTTGCATGATATGTATTGTATGTCTTTGATCTTTTCATTAGTTTATGGCATGTCTATTATGTTGAATTCCAGTAGTTTTTTGTCGATTTGTATGTTTTGTTTTTCTCTGCATGTTATTTAGTAGACTTGCATGATTTTGCATGTTTTGTTTGTTCTTACATGAATTTGCTGTTCTTTGTTTTCTTTTACTTAGCATATGATTTAGTTGTTTTGATGGTTTTACCAAACTGCATATTACTTTATAGTAGTACAATTTGTATAGCTTTTACTTAGGTATAGTTTGCATGTTTAGTAAATATTATTACATGGATTTCTCCTTAATTACCTTTTGCATTCCAGTAGTTAGATTTAGGTTACTATGTTCTAATAGGTTGGTACTGCATGCTTTGTTTTTATAATATGCATTTGCATGGCTTATATATTTATGTAGGTATTTTTAATTGCAACTTGATTTTCCAGTAGTTCTTTTTGCATGTACTTTACTATAGGAATAGATGTATATATATATTATGTATTTCCATTTCCAGTAGGTAGAATACGTTCTTTGTCCTTTATGATTTTGCATGGTTAATTTAGTTAGCAATTGCATGATATTTCTTGTCTTTACTACAATTTCCAGTAGAGTAGTATTTAGTTTCTTTTCAATTTCATGGAGTTGCAATAATGATATATAGATACATTAGTTGTATTTAATCTCATTTCTTTTGTTGAATTCCAGTAGCTTAATTAGTTACTTTTGTATACTGTTTTTGGAAGTAAATTTTCGGGCAGTCCAGCAGCATTTTGTTTGCCTCACTGCTGCTGAATATTAAATCCAGTAGTTTTTGTGTGTTTTGTTCTGTTTTTGGTGTAAAATTCCAGCAAACATTCTTACTGCCCCTGCTGCATTTTCTTTCTAGTTTTTGCAGTATGCAACCTGCCCTGTTCACTATGAAAATTCCAGTGTGTAATTTCCTCTGTTTTGTAGAAAATTCCAGTAGCTAATTTATGTACAACTCTGTATTTTCTCTGTTTTGAACAAAAATTTCAGAACTGAATTGTAATCCCCTGCATACTCCTCTGTTTTTATACCACCCGATAGCATGCATATTTTTCCTTTCAGCTTCATTTCTTCGATTTGATATCCAAAACCCATTTGAAGGGAATTGGAAAGAAAATTTGAGTAAGTTGTTCTTGCAGCTTGGAAGAAAAATAATGGAATTCATGGCACAAAATAAAACATCCCACATGGCTATGTCTAAGGGAGAAAGAGAAAGGGAGGTCTTCAATCATTTCTTTAACTCTCTTAATAGCATCTCTTTGAATTTACCATTACTTGAGTTGATCAATAGTGTACCCAAGTATGCTAAATTTCTTAAAGACATTTGTGCTAAGAAACATTCTTTTGGAGCTAGATGGAGTAACTTTGAATAAAGAATGTTCTATAGCACTATTGGAAGGATGTTCTTCAATTCAAAATTTTCCTAATCACTTGTCTCTATCTTGTACTATAGGGAACATAGATGATTTGCATGCTTTATTGGATGCTAGTACAAGTGTTAATTTCATGCCTCTCATTTTATTCAAACAGCTAGGATTGAATGATTTACAATCTACCAATATGAGAGTGCAATGTGATAATAGAACAATTCATTTTCCTTTAGGAATTACCACAAATTTTCTTGTGAAAATAAATTCTTTGATTTGTCCCATAGATTTTATTGTTCTAGACATGCATAATGATGCTCCTCTTATTTTTGGAAATTCCTTTCTAGTTACTATTAAAGCATTGAATGAAGTTCTCAATGATCATATCAAAATAAGAATAGATAAGAAAAGTATGTCTTACAATTTTAATTCTATTCTTATGCAACCTATGGAATTAGATGATGAGTTGTTTTCATTGGATTTAATTGATCAACTTGTGGAAAATAGCATGAATAAAATTTTGTTAGAAGATTCTAATCATGTTTCTATTTGTGAAGATGATGATTCTTTGGATTTTTATATAAATTGCAAGGAACTTCAAAAGAAGCAAACTTCCTTTGTGAATCCTCCGGATCTTGAATTAAAGGAATTGCCAAGTCATCTATGCTATGGCTTCCTTGATGACAACAAGAAGCTTCCGGTAATACTTGCTTCAAATTTAATGGAAGAACAAAAGGAACTCACATTAGGTATACTCAAAAGGTATAAGCAAGTTTTTGCATTTAAAATTGTGGATATTCCATGTATAAGTCCAAGCTTTTGTTCTCACAAGATTTTACTTGAAAATGATTATAAACCTTGTGTACAACCTCAAAGAAGATTGAATCCTAACATGTGTGAGGTAGTAAAGAAAGAGGTTGTTAAATTGTTGGATGTAGATTTGATCTATCCTATCTCGGATAGTGAGTGGGTAAGTCCCGTGCAAGTTGTGCCTAAAAAGGGAGGTATTACGGTTGTCAAGAATGACAACAATGAGCTTATTCCTACTAGAACTATGACTGGACATCATGTTTGTATTGATTACCGTAAATTAAATAGTGCTACTAGGAAAGATCATTTCCCTCTCCCTTTCATTGATCAAATGCTTGAAAGACTTGCCGGACATTCTTATTATTGCTTTTTAGATGGATTTTCGGGTTATTTTCAAATTCCTATTGTTCCCGAAGACCAACATAAAACTACTTTTACTTGCCCACATGGTACTTTTGCATATAGACGTATGCCCTTTGGTTTATGTAATGCTCCAACTACTTTTCAACGTTGCATGACCTCTATTTTTGATGACATGTTAGGAGATACTATGGAAGTTTTCATGGATGATTTTTCCGTCTTTGGTAAATCCTTTGAATCGTGTTTACAAAATCTAGAAGGTATGCTTAAGAGATGTTTGAAAGCTAATCTTGTTTTAAATTGGGAGAAATGTCATTTTATGGTACAAGAGGGGATAGTCCTTGGGCACAAGATCTCACATCTTGGATTAGAAGTTGATAAGGCTAAATAGAAGTTATTTCAAAACTCCCTCCTCCTATGAATGTTAAAGGTGTTCGAAGTTTTCTAGGACATGCTGGATTTTATCGTCAATTTTTTAAAGATTTCTCTTTAATTGCTAGACCTTTGAATAACTTGCTTGGAAAAGATATTCCTTTCTTTTTTGATAAAAATTATCTCCATGCCTTCAATATTTTGAAGAATTTATTAACCACGGCACCTATCATGATATCACCCGATTGGAGTTTCCCTTTTGAATTGATGTGTGATGCTAGTGATTATGCGGTAGGAGTTGTCCTAGGACAAAGACATGATAAGAAATTCCATGTTATATCTTATGCTAGTAAAACACTCACAGATGCACAAATATATTACACTACTACTGAGAAAGAACTACTAGCTGATGTATTTGCTTTTGACAAATTCCGTTCTTACTTGATCATGTCAAAGACTATAGTTTACATAGATCATTCTGCTTTGAAATATCTCTTTAATAAAACTGATGCAAAACCAAGATTAATAAGATGGGTGTTATTATTGAAGGAATTCGATATTGAAATCCTCGATAAGAAAGGATGTAGAAATGTAGCTGCTGATCATTTATCTCGACTAGAAAATCCCGAGCTCGAGGTCCTAGGTGAAACCTTGATAGCTGATACCTTCCCCGATGAGAGCTTATTTTTAATTGAAGTTTTAAATTTTATTGATAAATCTCTTCCTTGGTTTGCCGATATTGCTAACTCTCTTGCCGCTAGAATACTTCCAAGCGATCTTTCCCCTCAACAAAAACATAAATTCTTTTCCGATTTAAAATACTATTTTTGGGAAGATCCATTTTTATTCAGAATTTGTGCTGATAAAATTATCGGAAGATGTGTTTCAGGGACAAAATGTTTCGAGATTTTGGAACACTGTCACACGGGACCAACAGGAGGACACCTAGCCGCAAACAACACCGTAAGAAAGGTATTAGAAGCTGGTTTTTATTGGCCGACAATGTTTAAAGACACACACTCTTTTGTAAGAGCGTGTAACGCTTGTCAACGGACTGGACCGAATGCCACAACGGATTATTCAAAGCGTCGAGATCTTTGATATTTGGGGTATTGATTTTATGGGCCCTTTTCCCTCTTCTTATGGAAATAAATATATTTTAGTAGCCGTTGAATATTTTTCTAAGTGGCCAGAGGCCCAAGCTTGTGCTACTAACGATGCTACAATTGTATGCAAGTTTCTTCAACGTTTGTTTGTAAGGTTCGGGTGCCCGAAACCTTTAATCAGCGATAGAGGAACTCACTTTTGTAATTCTCAACTCGAGAAAATCCTCAAGAGATATGGAGTCCAACATCGACTATCCACAACATATCATCCTCAAACAAGCGGACAAGTGGAAGTGACAAATCGAGGAATCAAGAGAATCTTGGAGAAAACCGTGGGAATTAACAGAAAAGATTGGTCCTTAAAGTTAGATGATGCTCTATGGCCTTTCCGCACTGCGATTCGTACTTCCACAAGATTTTCTCCATATCGCCTCCTCTATGGTAAAACTTGTCACTTACCCGTTGAAAGATTTTCAAAAGTGTAATTTGGATTACGAACTTGCTACAAAAGAGAGAATTTTGCAACTTCACCAACTCGACGAATGGAGATTTCAAGCTTACGAAAATTATTTGAATTTCAAGATGAAAACCAAAATATGGCATGATAAGCATCTTCGGGGTCCGAAAGAATTTTCCAGTGGTGATAAAGTTTTAATCTTTAACTCTCGTTTGAAAATGTCTCTAGGAAATTTGAAAAGTTATTGGACCGGTCCGTTTGTAATTTCTCAAGTTTTTCCATATGGAGTTTGCGAGGTCCTACGAGAAGATGGATCGACATTCAAAATCAATGGCCAACGGTTGAAAATTTACACGGAACCTTTCACCAAGAAAGATAACGACTTATATCTTGATTAATGATCTTGATAGGGGAGTTTTTCTTCTTTTTCTACTTTATTAGTTTCATTCTTGTTATTTCTATTCCACACCTATTTTCTCTTCTTTTATTAGTTTTTCTCGCTTTCTTATTTTTCTTTAAAATAAGTTGTGGGGTATTAGCATTTACACCGAGGACAGGGCAATTTTCAAGTTGTGGGATAGGTGTGTATGTTCGTTTATCGTTTATCTCAATTTTCAAATTTGTTTTTCAAAATAATTGCCAAAATTTTTCAAATGTTTCAAAATTTTCAAAGTGATTAGTTTACTTGAAAAGATTATTTTGTGAACATTGTTTTGGAATTTGATTTGCTTAGCCAATGATAGATAGCAGTTGTTGATTGTTGAAAGTCTCGAGATTTGATTTAGTTCATTTTGTTGATACTTGATACGATCATGATTATAGGAAATTCCAGAAACTCGTTTTACACAACTATTTTGGTTGGTTGTTCTGATTAGTGGACTACTTTTGGACATTTTATTTGAATAGTATTAAGTCTTTTGGGAATGAAAATAACTTACGTTTTCAGTTGAAAATTCTTTGAGAGACTTGCCACACTTTTAATTTTCGTTGAATAAATTGTTGAATAAAAGGTTGTTTTGCATGTATCCTTTGCTACTTGAGCACCACTTCTTATGGGAATTGAATTCCTGGTACCCTAAGGTCCTCGGGATCTAGGAGTCATCGGAGTGGAACTCGCTACAAGGGTAGTTAAAGTTGATATTGTTAAGCAAACAATAAAAACCTTGAATAAAAGAGAATAAAAATTTACTTTTGAATAAGTGGCTTGTTTCTTGAGATTTGATTGTGATTATGTCTCGTTTTTGAAATTTTCAATCGACTAAACCACTATTTGAGTAATTTTCTTTGAAAGGAAATTTGCTATTTGGATCACTAATTGAGATAGAGCACACACTTCACTCGGGATGCTTTTATGATCGTTTTTCGTATTTAAGTTGAAAATGATTTGTTCAATTTTGTATTTCCTGATTTAAACATGAAAACACTTGATGAGGCATAGAAGTGAATCATTCCTTAACACTTTTTTATAAGATCTTTGAAAGGTAAACTAGTTAGTTTGGAATTCTTTGAGAAAACATTTATGCACTTCTCTTTTAAATGATTTGTTTGTTCAAAGTTCCTTCTTTGATTTGCTTGAGGAGAAGCAAAGGTTAAGTTGTGGGGTATTATGATAACGCTAAATTTGATAATGTTTTTGAAGGGTAATTGTGCATAATTGTTGAGGTTTAATAGAGTAAATTGAGATAAATTTGTTATATATATTGGCACTGGATTTTGAGATTTTATGTTTTGGGAAGTTTGTGGAGCTAATTGATCAAAGGAGTGAAGTTCGGGGGGACTAAATATGCAATTTCTAGAAAAGAGGTACAAAAAAAGCCCCACGAAGACCGCCCACTGAACACGCCCGCCCCGCCAAAAAAAATAAACACGTGCGGGTGTGTTTTTTTTGCATTTTTTTTTTTTTTCCGTGTTCCGTTACCCCCCCAATCCCCCCCATCCCCAAAGAGACCGAAAGAGTAAGCAGGAATGCTAGCGTTTGGGAATTTTTAAACCATTATTTGAGGTTGGATTAGGTAGGATTAGGGTTGTATTAGATTGGCTTGAGGATCAGATTATATTTCACATTGTTCTTAGATATTGAATATCATATTAGGTTTTTCTTCGGTTTCATACATTTTTGGTATAGACTTTGGGGAATTTTTCTATCACTTTGATTGAATACCTTTGAGTAGATAATTCTCTAGGTTGTTTTAGTGAATAGATGTTTCTAGTTAGGTTATGAAATCTCTCCTTGGTCTATGAGGTAGATTTTTGTGACTTAATCAAGAGGATTTTGAGCTACTTCAACCATTCAAGCTTCAAGGAGCAAGAAGAGGATTCAAGAAGAAAGTTGAGGTGTAGAGATCTTTCCGGATTCAATTGACAACTGGTTTTGGAATTAGTTTCATTAACTTGAATTGCAATTTCAATTATGGCTTTGATCTGATTGTTTATCTTGAGTTGAGCTCTAATTCGATCTTGTGGTTCGGGTTAACACTAATTGTTAAGCCGGACCTTGGATATACGATTAGTGCTAGGTTAGTTGGATTGTCTTCCTATTGATGTACCGGACCTTGGATGATTAGTAGGGATTTGATCTTACTAATATATTCGAGTTGTTCTTCACGTATGAATTTCTTTCAACGACACGTATTGAGGAAGTTCATCATTAGACTCGGATTCGGTGAAATTGTAATAGTTGAATCATGATACTTAATTTTGTTATGAAGTGTATCCTCCACTCTCTCTAATGTGTTTAGTGAGTTCTTCACATATTCAATATTATCTCATCCATGACTTTACTTTACTTGTTCTTTACTTTGCTTTCTAGGATTTACAATTCAATCTTATCATTCTTGATATTGGTTGGTTTACTTGTTGAATGATCCTTAATCACAAATCATATTCATAATTAGTTTGATTATATTTTTCACACTAGAATTTAATATAAGTCTTAGGGAAAAACGATTTTTATAAATTTAAAATCTGAATATCACCTTATTTACTAAACTATTTCGATAGGTGCTCTGCCTAATTGAGTTATTTTATTAAGTGACAAACCTATTTTAATCATAGAGATTCTTATTATTTTTAGTATTATTTATTCAATTATTTATATTATTTTTATTATTTTATATATAACGCAAAAGTACCATGTGGGCAAGTAAAAGTAGTTTTATGTTGATCTTCGGGAGCAATAGGAATTTGAAAATAACCCGAAAATCCATCTAAAAAGCAATAATAAGAATGTCCGGCAAGTCTTTCAAGTATTTGATCAATGAAAGGGAGAGGGAAATGATCTTTCCTAGTAGCGCTATTCAATTTACGGTAATCAATACAAAAACGATGTCCAGTTACAGTTCTAGTAGGAATAAGCTCATTGTTGTCATTCTTGACAACCGTAATACCTCCCTTTTTAGGCACAACTTGCACGGGACTTACCCACTCACTATCCGAAATAGGATAAATCAAACCTGCATCCAACAATTTAACAACCTCTTTCTTTACTACCTCACACATGTTAGGGTTCAATCTTCTTTGAGGTTGTACACAAGGTTTGTAATCATTTTCGAGTAAAATCTTGTGGGAACAAAAGCTTGGACTTATACCTGGAATGTCCACAATTTTGAATGCAAAAGCTTGCTTATACCTTTTGAGTATACCTAATGTGAGCTCCTTTTGTTCTTCCATTAAATTTGAAGCAAGTATTACCGGAAGCTTTTTATCTTCATCAAGAAAGCCATAGCATAGATGACTTGGTAATTCCTTTAATTCAAGATCCGGAGGATTTACAAAGGACGTTTGCTTCGCTTGAAGTTCCTTGCAATTTGCATAAGAGTCCAAAGAATCATCATCTTCACAAATAGTAATATGATTAGAATCTTCTAACAAAATTTTATTCATGCTATTTTCCACAAGTTGATCAATAAAATCCAATGAAAACAACTCATCATCTAATTCCATAGGTTGCATAAGAATAGAATTCAAGTTGTAAGACATGCTTTCATCATCTATTCTCATTTTGATATGGTCATTGATAATTTCATTCAATGCCTTGATAGTAACTAGAAAGGAATTTCCAAAAATGAGAGGAGCATCATCATGCATGTCTAAAACAATAAAATCTATAGGACAAATCAAAGAATTTATTTTCACAAGTAAGTTTGATGCAATTCCCAAAGGAAAATGAATTGTTCTATTGTCACATTGTACTCTCATATTGGTAGATTGTAAATCATCCAATCCTAGCTGTTTGAACAAAATGAGAGGCATGAAATTTACACTTGTACTAACATCCACTAAAGCATGCAAATCATGTATATTTCCTATAGTACAAGATAGAGAAAAGTGATTAGGAAAATTTTTAATTGAAGAACATCCTTCCAAAAGTGCTATAGAACATACTTTATTCAAAGTTACTCCATCAAGCTCCAAAGAATATTTCTTAGTACAAATATCTTTGAGAAATTTAGCATGCTTTGGCATACTATTGATCAACTCAAGTAATGGCAAATTCAAAGAGATGCTTTTAAGAGAGTTAAAGAAATGATTGAAGATCTCCCTTTCTTTTTCTTCCTTAGACTTAGCCGTGTGGGGCGTGATATTTTGTGCCATTAATTCAACTCTTTTTCTTCCAAGCTGCAAGATCAATTTACTCAAATTTCTTTCCAATTCCCTTCAAATAAAGAATAAATTAAGAAGAAAATAAAAGAGAAAACTGGAAAAAGAATTAAAGAAAATAAGACTAAAATGGAATAAAAGATAGAGAAAATTCAAAGATTAATTGCAACACAAATCTGGACGATAAATTGAAGAAATGAAAATTGAGAAGGAAAATATGCATGCCCTCGGGTGGAAAGAACAGGGGAGAGTGCAGGAAAAAATGAAATTTCAGTTCTGAAATTTTTGAGAACAGAGCAAATACAGAGTTATACATATGTTAGCTACTGGAATTTTCTGCAAAACAGAGGAAATTGCATACTGGAATTTCAAAATGAACAGGGCAGTTTGCATACTGTAATTGCTGGAAAAATTATCAGCAGAGGCAATAAGGTTGTTTTCTGGAATTTTACACAAAAACAGAACAAAACACGGTGCATACAAATTGTTACTGCACTGCCCGAAAAATCATTGAACATGCAGTGTATAAAAATATATATATCAACGCCTAGCTACTGGAACACAAAAGAAATGAGATTATATACAACTAATGTATCTATATGCCACCATTAAAACTCTGTGCAGAATAAAATTAAAAAGAAACCATACACTAACCTACTGGAAAATATAAATAAAGATAAGGAAAAATCATGCATTTGCTAACTAAATTGACCATGCAAAAGCAAAATGAATAAAGAACATATACTACCTACTGGAAATGAGAATACATTATTTATACATCAATTTATCTAGTGCATGCAAAAACAACTACTGGAAACTATAAGTTGCAATATATACATACATAAATATACCATGCAAACCATAAAAACCATTCATATTAAAAATATACAAGCTAACTATATTTCATGCATGAACAAAACAAAACATGCAAATTCATATAAAACTATTAAACCACATACAAAAAGAAAGGAATTGAAACTTGCAAATCCATACTAACTATTCAATTATATGCGAAATAAGACAGAATATGCAAAACAAAGTACTCAAACATTTTCAACCAAAATACAGCATACTAACTACAAAGGAAAATAGAATTAAAGCAAATGTTGGTCACTAGAATTAACATTTCTTAGAATTAATTTCTAAAAATGTTACCTTATTCGAAAACTAGACTAACATATCATCTAAGAAAATTGAACATAATTAAATAGTAACCTAAAAATATAATTCTAATGAAAAAGTAGTGGTGACCATTTATTGAAAACTAAATCTTATCAATAAATGCAAAGCAAGAAATCTAAATGCAAAGTCATACCTAAACTCATATCAAGTACATAACAAGGTTAACAAAAAGTAAAAAGTAATGAAAAACTCCTAATATTAGTCCTAAATCTATCAAAAAGAAGTATCTCAATAATAATAATCTCCATAAATTGAAGACATTATTAGAATACTAACTTCTAAACCTAAACTAACTAAGCTAGAAAGCACTTAAAGAAAATAAAGATATGAAGAAAAAAAAATGATATGAAAATGAAATACTAACTAAGAAATGAAAGACAAGTAATGAAAATGCAAAACAAGTAAATGACAAGTAATGAAACTAAGGTTAAGAAGAGAAGTAAACTAAACTACTCTACCATAATACCTAAAAATCAAGACAATATTTATAACAACTACCCTAGTTAAAGGATTGATGAAACATAAGCATGAAAATACATCTAAAAACATGAAATTGAAATCTATCAAAGAAAGAATCAATCAAGAAAGTAAAGCTCTAAAGTTATAAGAATGAAAATTAGAACATTGAAGAACAAGTTAGAAAACTAATAAGATCCTATACTAACCATACCTAGAATCTAATTAGAAAAAGTTAGAAAGTAGGAAAAACAATTAGATCTAAATTCTAAACTAAGGATCAAACTAAGATATTAAACTAAAGATCTAAGTTAATCTAAAGAATAAGAACCTAAAGAATCGAAACTTAACCTAATCTAAGGTAAAAGAAATTAGAGTTCACCTAAATTCCAAAATATCTAAGCTATATCTAAAAATCATGATACTAAATCATCTAACCTAAAATCTAAATCCAAAATCTAATATCTAAGTAAGAGAAATTCTAAGAAAAACGAATTAATATGAAAGAAAGAAATACAAAATACAAGAAACATAAGAAAGCTACTAAAATAAGAATAATAAATTCTAAGAACAAGTGATAACGCTAAATTTGATAATATTTTTGAAGGGTAATTGTGCATAATTATTGAGGTTTAATAGCGTAAATTGAGATAAATTTGTCAATTGTGTACTTAATTGTGATAATTCTGTTTTTAGGAAGTTTGTGTAGCTAATTGATCAAAAGAGCGAAGTTCGGGGACTAAATATGCAATTTATGGAAAGATATACACACCCAGTCCAGGAACACGCGCTCAAACGATGAACACGCCCTTCAGGAAGACTCAACACTCCTTGCCAAGCTATATAACATGGGCTCGGTCTCCGAACAAGCCCAGCAAGAAGGAAGAACACGGCCAAAAGAACACGTGCTCAGTGGTAAAAACCGTCACCGAGGGCGTGTTGCTTATACCACTGAGCCCATGTTGATGCACTGTTCCGAGTTTTTAGAGAATTCTTTGTAAAATGACTAATTTACCCCTATTTTCAGTTATCTATAAATATTGGGATTTTCAGCAGTGTTAGGCTGGCTTGTAGAATCGATGGTTGCTTTGTTTATACTTAGATTATCATTTAGAGCATTGTTGGTTAGGCTTTGATATTAGATCTATAATTTGTAATTTTCATTTCTCTTGAGATCTTTCTCTACATTGTTGTAGTTGTAAGAGTCTCTTGTGAGTCTTTGTGTGAAGTTGCCTCGAATCGTAAGGAATTTCCTTGAAGTTTTGCAAGAGAGGATTCAACTATCTCAACTTGAAGATTTGAAGAAGAACAAGAAGATTTACAAGGAGGGAGTTGAAGAGGTTTCTCTACTTCTATTACTTTTTGTAATTTCTATCTTGTATCTAGCTACCAACCTTAGGAACTCTTCTCTCTACATTTCTCTTAGGTAGAAATGGTTGGTTTTATGTTACTTATTACTTTGGGCATTTTATGATTTTCATGGATGATTGTTGTAGTTTTATTAATTCGAATTGCAATTTCTATCTTAGCTTTGGATCTGAATTTTATCTTTAGTTTGAGCTTTGATTCGGAATTGTGGTTTCGGATTAACACTAATTGTTAGGCTGGAACCAGGATATACGATTAGTGCCAAGTTGATGTGATTAGGTTTCCTATTGATGGACCGGAACCAGGATGATTGATATGAGATTTGATCTTGTCAACATTCAAGTGTTTTTAATCTAGGAATTTCTTGCGACGATCCGTATGGAGGAAATTCTACTTTAGACTTTAATTTGGTGAGATTATGATAGTTAATTCATGATTAATCTTGCCCTTAGTAGTTTGTATCCTTCATTTCACCTATGATTTTCCCTTGAGTTTCTACCATCCATATTACTTGCTTTCCATCTACTTTACATTGTTCATTTACTTTGCTTTCTAGGATTTAGAATTCAATCTTATCATTCTTGATAAAGGTTGGATTACTTGATGATTGATTCATACTTCCAAATCATATCCATAATTGATTTAATTATATTTTCCACACTAAAAATTAATAGACGTCTTGGGGAAAACGATTTTATAAATATTAAAATCTGAATACTACCTTTATTTACTAAACTATTTCGATAGGTTCTTTGCCTAGTTGAGTTTAATTTATTAGTGACAATCCTATAGAATTGTCACTAATAAAATTGTCACAATCCTCAAGATTCAAATAGAATTGCCACTAATAAAATAAACTCAACTAGGCAGAGAACCTATCGAAATAATTTAGTAAATAAAGGTAGTATTCAGATTTTAATATTTATAAAAATCGTTTTCCCCAAGATGTCTATTAATTTTTAGTGTGGAAAATATAATTAAATCAATTATGAATATGATTTGGAAGTATGAATCAATCATTAAGTAATCCAACCTTTATCAAGAATGATAGGATTGAATTCTAATTTCCTAGAAAGCAAATTAAAAGAAAGCAAAGTAAAGAATATGGATGAGATAATATTGAATATTTGAAGAACTCACTAAAGACATTAGAGAGAGTGGAGGATACACTTCACAATGAAATCAAGTATCATGAATCAACTATCACAATTTCACCAAATCCAAGTCTAAGGATGAATTTCCTCAATACGTGCCGTTGAAAGAAATTCATACGTGAAGAACAACTCAAATATATTAGTAAGATTAGATCCCTACTAATCATCCAAGGTCCGGTACATCAATAGGAAAATAACCAAACTAATCTAGCACTAATCGTATATCCAAGGTCCGACTTAACAATTAGTGTTAACTCGAACCACAAAATCGAATTAGAGCTCAACTCAAGATAGGAATTCAAATAAAAGCCATAATTGAAATTGCAATTCAAGCTAATAAAATCATAACAATCAACTCACAATAGATCAATCTCAAAGTGAAAGTATAACATGAAACCAACCACTTCTACCCTAAAGAAATGTAGAAGAAGAGAGTTCCTATTGGGTTGGTAAACTAGATTACAAGAAATATCATCAAAATTAATAGAAGAAGGGAAGAAAATAATTCCAAAACCAGTTGTCAATTGATACCGGAAAGATCTCTACACTTCAACTCCTCTCTTGAATCCTCTTCTTGCACTTTGAAGCTTGAATGATTGAAGTAGATCCAAACACCTCTTTATTAGATTGCACAACTCTACCTTATAGACCGAGGAGAGATTACACAACCTAACTAAAGACAATTATCACTAAAACAACCTAGGGATTTCTCTAAATGAAAATAGATCAACAAAGTGATAGAAAATTCCCTAAATTCTATACCAAAATATATGAAATTCAAGTAAACCCAATATGATATTCAATATCTAAAACAATGTGATAATAAAGCCAATCGACTAAAGCTAAAAATCCTAATATTTATAGGTAACCGAAAACAGGGGTAAAATCATCATTTTACAAAGAAAACAGTGATTCTAGCATGACTACGGGCGTATTGATGTTGTTATGTCCTACGGACATAGAATCCAGAGTGCAACGGTCGTAGAGCAGGTAGTTATTTTATACGAGCGTGATGCAGAAAAGGGAAACGGGCGTAGTCCATCTTCCAAGGGCATAGCATAATTCCAGAATGTTGCACTTTTGCCTCTGAATTTATCTTTTTAAGCCAATTTGCCCCAGAAGTTACGTGAAATGCAAAATATACAATTAAACCTTTAATCACTCAATTAATCTCAATTTAATACAATAAAACTCACAAATCATGCACAATTTATATCCCAAAACATGATCATATTTGATGTTATCAGTATGCATTTGACAAATTTATGTCATATCTTGTTTTGTCCAAAATAATTGTTTATACTGATCATTATGCACTCAAATATTTGTTTAACAAATCCGATGCCAAACCTAGGTTGATTAGATGGGTTTTACTTTTACAAGAGTTTGACATCGAGATAAGGGATAAGAAAGGAGCTGAAAACCTAGTTGTTGATCACTTGTCTAAGTTAGAGAATCCTGAGTTAGAGTCTATTGATGAAATGGTGATATCCGACAAATTCCCCGATGAGAGTCTATATTTGCTACAAATGTTGAATTACATTGATAGTTCTCTTCTGTGGTTTGTCGATATTGCTAACTATCTTGCTGCTAAAGAAATTCCCAGTGATATGACTTATCAGCAAAAGAAGAAATTCTTCGCTGATTTGAAATATTACTATTGGGAAGATCCTTTCTTGTTTCAAATTTGTGCAAATCAAATCATTAGAAGATGTGTATCCGGAGAAGAATGCACGAAAATCATGGATCACCGCCACAAGGGACCTCTTGGAGGCGATTTAGCTGCTAATAACACTACATGGAAGGTGTTAGAAGCCGGAATCTATTGCCCACGATTTTCAAGGACGTTGTATCTCACATACAGGTTTGTGATGCATATCAAAGAACAAGTAACATTTCTTCTAAGGATTGTATGCCCCAAAGAAGAATTCAAAGTGTTGAGATTTTTTATATTTGGGGTATAGACTTTATGGGACCATTTCCTTCGTCATATGGAAATAAATACATTTTAGTAGCCGTTGAATATTTTTTTTAAATGCCCTAAGGCTCGGGCATTACCTACTAACGATGCTAAAGTTGTGTGCAAATTTCTCAAAAAATTATTTGTCAGATTCGGTTGTCCAAGAGCTTTAATAAGTGACAGAGGAACTCACTTTTGCAACTCCCAGTTGGAGAAGGTACTGAAAAGATATGGAGTTCATCACAAGCTTTCCACCGCCTATCATCCACAAACGAATGGGCAAGTTGAGGTAACCAACAGAGGTATCAAAAGGATTTTAGAGAAAACCGTAGGTATACATAGAAAAGATTGGTCTACAAAGCTTGATGATGCATTATGGGCATTTAGGACTGCATTTAGAACATCTACAAGATTTTCTCCTTACCATTTAGTTTACGGAAAAGCATGTCACTTACTTGTTGAAATAGAACATAAAGCATATTGGGCATTGAAAAAGTGCAATCTAGATGAGGAGCTAATTGGGAAAGATAGGATGTTACAAATGAATGAGCTTGATGAGTGGAGATATAATGTATATGAGAACTCTTTGAATTTCAAAATGAAAAGTAAAATTTTGCATGATAAGAAACTCGGAAGTTTAATAAGTGTTATTATTTAACTCCCTTTTGAAGATGTTTCAAGGAAAATTGAATAGTTATTGGGCAGGCCCATTCACCATTAAGGAAGTATCACCTTATGGAACTTGTGAAATAGTAAATGCAGATGGAGAATCTTTTAGAGTAAATGGCCAGAGATTGAAGTTTTATAGAGAACCATTCAAGAAGGACAATACAGAAGAGTATTTCGATTGATAGAAGGCAGTCCAGCTAAACGACAAAAACGAAGCGCTTTCCAAGAGGCAACCCTGCATTTGTTTTCTTTTCCCTCTTTTTGTTTTATTTATTTCGTTTTTTCTTCATTTAATTCTGTTTTTGTGATTTAGTATCTTGTTTCTTGTTTTTCTATTTTTGTGATTTAGTATTTTGTGACACTACTTAGTCTTAAACATCTTTCCTCTTTACTTTCTTCTATATGTTCATATATGTTTTAGATTAAATGTGGGGTTTCATCTCCACCTACCTACAACACTGAGGACAGTGTTCATTTTAAGTGTGGAGTAAGGGTGAATTTCTGTGGGTTAAATTTTGCTAATTTTCTCGAATTTTATGGCAATTTTAAACTTTTTGGGATATCCGATAGACTTTTGAAGCATGATTTACTCCGCCTATGATAAAAACTATTTGTTTGATTGTAAGAGTCTTGAGGATTGAGTTTGATTTATTCATAGAAACTTGATGCTAGTCTAGTTGTAGGAAATCCCTGTTATCTTGAGCACATCTATTTTGGCGAAATTGTTTGACTGATGGATCACTTTTGGACTTTTAGTTAAATAGTGTTAGACCATTTGGATGTTGTGATAGCTGTTATGGTGACTTGATAGGGGTTTGAGAAGCATGCCACTAGTTTATTTTTCTGTTATTTATTTTAATAAGGGAAGTTTGCAAGTGTTCTTTTCTACTTAGGAATCACTCCAGAAGGGAATTGAATGTCCGGTGCCCTAAGGTCTTTGAGGTCTGGGAGCCACCGGAGTGAGACCTGCTACAAGGGTAGTTAAAGTTAACATGGTTAAGTAAACGCTTATACCCACTGAAAAAAAATATATATATGTTTGAAAAAAAAAGGAGTATATTTATATTAAAAAAAAAAAAGAGAGTAATAAGTGTGGCATTGTGACTTGATCCCTAGAGGGTTAATTATAATTAGTTGTTGTGATGTCTAGTTAGATTAGAACACACACTACACTCAGGGAGATTCTTTAATATGGATATTTTGAATTATTTCTTCTTGATTTGAACATGATACATTTGATGAAGCATTATGAGTAATTCACTCTTTGATAGTCCATTCCGATTTTATGGACAAAATTGAATTGTTGAACACCTCCTGTGCTTAATTGATGAACATGATTAGTTGAGTTATATGTGTTTCCTAGAACTATATTTAGTAGTTTCCTTGAGGACAAGCAATAGACCATTTAATTGAATGGAAATTACGCAAATTCTTTATGTTTTCGGTTTCAGAAGTTTCAGGGACCAAAATTGAAGAAAGGAAGAAATCGGGGACTAAAGTGCAAATTTTCAACACAGGCGTGTTGAAGGCAGCTTTGGCGCGTTTGAATGTCCCACATTGAAATTTCACTTCATTTCAGCTCTACTTCACCCCTATAAATAGATGCACCCCCTCGGTTGTTGAGACACACCGGAATCACTCGGAACAGGAGCATTTCCGAGTTTCTAGCAATCGAGTTTTCAGTTTTCATTTTTCTTTCTTCTCGAGTGTAGGGTTGAGCCTCAACCATAAGGGATACCCTATAGTTTAGTTGAGAGGGAGTATCTTTGAAGATCTTTAGAGTGAGATAAGGATCCGGAATACAAGTCTCGGCAAGGTCCGGAGGATTAAGCCAGCCCGTGGAAGTAGTGAGAGCAACACGACAACTTTCTCTTTCCTTTTCTTTTCATTATTGTGTTACTTTTCATTTATATGTTATGATTCTGTGTCCTAGGATTCTCTTTAATTAGATTGATTAATTAATGATTTATACATTTTCGGAAAGGATACGTTTTAATATACATTGTGAATTGCTTATTGTTTTACGCTTTCGATTTGATTCTCGTATTGAGTTTATGCTATGAAACTTAGGTTGATACATGATACTACAATAGTTAATTAAATTGACGGTTTGTTAAGGAGACCCAACCATAGGAGATTTAACAAATTGCCAGATTAGGTCTAATAACTTGCAGCAACCATACCGAGGTTAGGCAACCTAATAATCTCGAGTTCATAATCATTGCAAATCTTAAGATAAACTTATTAAATTCACGACTTAATAATTAATCTACAAAGGTTTAGGATTACTTTCGACAACCGTATTGTGATAATCACATTAGATAACTTGGGTACGGTAGTAAAGTTAATATTGATCACAATTGCCTTAGATCTGCTTAAAGCTACATCTTCGAATATGGTCATTCTAATTGAATCATCGAATAAGAATCCTCAACCATATATGTTTCAATTCTATTTATGTTCTAGCAACAATCTCATGAATTGATTCTTATCCTAGGGTTAACTTTTGTTAATAAATTCTTGTCATATCTAATAATTGCTTATAACTGTAGTCAACGTCTTTGGGTCTATACGATATTTTATAAATGTAAAATCGTTGATGTTTCCATGTTACTATCTGCATACGATAGGTACTCTGCCTTAGATTTTGGTTATTTAAGTCACAACCTATTTGTTTTGCTTGAATTAATCTCAATCATAATCTATGCTAAAAATATAGTAACCAAAATTGACATCAAATTTTTGGCGCCGTTGCCGGGGATGCAAAATTCATAAAATCTTTTAGAATTCCTGATCAAAATTTTAGAAGTTTTATGATTTGATAACGGTAGTAATTATTCTTTATGACATAATTTGAATAAGAAAAGTAAACTCGATCCTCCTAAGTATTGGATTTCCTAAAATTTTTAATTTTAGATTATCTAAATTTAATTAAATATAGGAATATCTAAATTTTAGAAACTACATTCTAGAATCATACTAGGAGTTATTCTGGATATCATCCAGAGAGCTTTCCTAAAATTTAAAACCCATAAAAAATAAATATCCTAAAAAACCTATAAAAATCTAAAAAATTCTTAAAAATCCTAAATTCTAAAGCCTTGGAAAATTTATTACTAACTCTTATTCTTTGCTTTTGATAGGAAGATGACTCAGACTACTACAAGCAAGTTGGGAGATATGTTTGATAACCCAGAGCAACTAATTCGCAAGGCTAGGGCAAAGAGGAAATTGGAATTACCTGATAAGGATAAGGATAAGGATAATAAGTATGTTACTAAAAGTTTTGACCATTCTAAAAATGAACATTCCTGTTGTCTCATTTTTCTATCAAATGAGAAGGAATATGAAGAAAGATATGTGGCACTTTTAGACAGACAAATAGCGCAAGGTCGTAGGATTGATTGGGGGACTGCTTTCTCGCTAGGAATAGAAACTGATTTAAGGAGAATGATGTGTGTTCGTCCTTATGCTCGCATTTTTATGGTAGATGAGCCTATCTATGCCGAGTTGGTTTTCAAATTTTATTTGACATTTAGCTATGAAAACAAGAGAGTTAGATTTCGTCTTGATTATTTGGAGCATAATATGAGTACTAAAGAGTTTGGTGTGCATTTAGGAATTTGGACTCAAGAAGAAGTTACATCATGCATTTATCATAGTGCAGTAAGAGAATTCTCGGACAATACATCAATGTATTGGGATCATATTAGAGCTACTCAGAAAGAGTATAATGCAGATACAACAAGAGTTTTAGATATTCATCTAAGCCTTCGTTATCTACATACTATGTTTCCATATATAGTCACTAGGAAGATTGAAAGTAAGACAATTCTTAGTCCTTTGGAAATAGTTGTCTTCACTCATATGTACCAATGAAAAACCCGTTGATTAGTTTTTGCTCGGATTATTAACACACATGTTAAGAAATCTACAACACAACCTTTAGGTTTTGGACCTTTTGTTACAAGACTTGCAAGATCAATAGGAGTGGAAATTGAAAAGGAGAACTTGACAAGGGTAAGTGATTCCACGACGCCAGTCGATTCTAGTATTCTGCAGGATATTGGGATAACCCATGTAATCATACCCCCAAGTCCCAAGGAAGAAGAAAAGCAACAAAAGTCGGACAAGAATATATCTTATATTCCTAAGAATGAGTTCGAGAAATTTATGATAGATGCTATTGATGATCAAAAAGAAGTAGCATATCAACAAGATATTCGCCTAAAGAGGTTAGAGGCAAAAGGTATGAATAGTTATTATAAATCTTTACAACCAAATATGAAGCCGAAAATAACAACTCCATACTACGATTCTGCGGATGAAGATGTGGAAGAAGAATATTCTCCTGCAAGTCCTTCTCCAATTTATTAGTTCCTTTCTCTTTCTTAGTTTTCGTTATTTCCTTTGTTTCGTTTTTGGATTCTTTCTTTCTTTTTGCAAATAAGTATATCCGATGAATTATTCTTTACATTCTTTAAAGAGTCTTATTTGGTATTTTGGCGTAATTCATGACTACTCTGTTTTTATTAGAAGACTGGATGCTCCAGTTTAGGGTTTTCATGAATAGTATCCGGATGTTCCAGATAGGACTTTTGTGCTATAAATTGTTTGAATTGTTGGATGTTCCGGACAAATATTTTTCTAGATAGATATTGAGTGTTATGAAATTATTGTGAATGCATGCACAACTTGATTTCATTTACAGGCTATACCTATTGTTGAGGATACTTGTCATTATAATCAAAGTCATTATGGATGAAATTGCAATCAATTGACCATACAGGTAACTTAAGTAGGATATTCTTTCATTATAGGAATCTTATTGAGAAGACATGGTAATGTTCTTCTACTTCCGAGGCTTCTAAAAGCTTTATAGGGATTTATTATTGAAAGAATTTTGAGTTACTCTATATATCTCTTGATCTATATTTCTCCAAATTATTTAGTATTAGTTTATCCTCCGATGTTCTCTCTTTTAAAATTGTTTATCATTTGATAAAAAGGTACTAAATAACATCACCATTTTATTATGAGAATTTCTTAGGTAATTTTGTGATATGACTTTGAAGGACGATATTCAGACAACAAGAATCATCATCGGATTCCTGGTTCTTTTCCTTTCCCTTTTCCTTTCTGTTTTTCTGTTTTTCGTTTTTCATTTTTCCCTTGTTTTCGAATAAGTGTGGGGTGTCTTAGAATGTTTCTGCTTGTCTAGAAATTTTTCAAAATCTATCTGGAATAAGTATTTTATGCGGAATGATTATTTACTCAGTCTATGATATAAATTAACTAATTCAATACTTATGTCTTTTGGAGATGATGAGAAATCTTTATAGAAGTTTGATACAAGTCCTTTTATAGGAAATTCCTGAAATATTTTTTAGCACAAAATTTTGATTAATTATTTGATTGATAGATTATTTTCGGACACTTGAGGTCATAGCATGATATCTTTTGGAATGCATGATAGCTATTTTGGTTGCTTGAAAGAATTTGAGAAGATTGCCATTCGTTTTGTGTTAATTTATTTTTAGTAATAAGTGTCTGTTTGCATGTATCCTTTGCTACTTGAGAACCATTCCTGAAGGGAATTAAATGCCCGGTGCCCTAAGGTCTTTGAGGTTTGGGAGCCATCGGATTGGTACTCGTTACAAGGGTAGTTAAAGTTGATATTGTTAAGCAACAACATGCTTTTTACATTTAGAGCTTTTATTAAAAAAAAATAAAAAAATAAGCATTCATGCAAGAAAAGGTTTAGATTATTTGGCATTCGACTTGGGTTCCTAGAGTGATTATGATGAGTTGTTGTGAACCCTAAAAGATTGATGTGCTATTATTTCTTGTTGTTTGGGGAGAACCTATTGATTGAATTAGTGAAGTCAAAATCACACACTACACCTCGGGGAAATTCTATGGTTTGACATGTGTTGAATAAATATAAGTTTCAAGTTGCTTCTATTTGATCTTTGCAAAGAATAGTTTATGAGGCAAGCAAGAGTATTATATTATTTGTGCATAATTGAAAAGTCTTGATAGAATTGATTTTCTAAGAAGTAAATTTTTGGAAAGTTTTACTTTTTGATTTCATGATATATGAAGTTTGGAAGATTATTCTGTGTTTAAGTAATTTGCTTGAGGACATACAAAAGGTTAAGTGTGGGGTAATCTGATATGTAAGATTTATATCGTGTTTTTAATGGGTAATTATGTTTAAATATGTTTAAATTAAAGTCTAATTAGACTTAATTTAATGGAAATTACACAAATTTGCTCTGTTTTCGCTTTTTGGAAGTTTCAGGAAAGAAATTGAAGAAATAAAGAAATCGGGGACTAAAAGTGCAATTTTTGGAAAAAAGGTTCAACACGGGCGTGTTCCGCCCTGCACTTGCCGCCGTGTTGCGCCGGCATGGGCTTATTGCTGGCCGTGTTGAGGGCGTGTTGAAGACACGCGACACGGGCGTGTTCCTGCCCGTGTTGCAGCCCGTGTTGAAGGCAGTTTTGGCGTCCCACATCGAATTTTCACTGTTTTCAACTCCTTTTCTACTCCTATAAATAGAGGCAGCAGCCAAGCCTTTGGAATGAACCACCAACCCACCGGAAAGTGCAGAGTGCAGAGAATTTGAGGGATTTCGAGTCTCCACTCCCGTGAATTCTCGGAAATTACCCTCATAGTTAAATATTTTCTAGTTATTATATTTTTCTTCTTAGCTTAGGGTTTGAGCCTCAACCATAAGGGAGAGCTCTATAGCTTAGTTGAGAGCTGTGATTCTAGAAGATTTCGTGGCCAAGACAAGGAGGAAGGCTAGTAGGGTTCATGAAGAATCGGAGGTCAAGTCCCGCCGTCGAAGTAGTGACAACCAAACGACAACTTTTCTTTTCCCTCTTCTCAAGTCTATTATTTTTCATTCTTTATTTACTCTATCTCTGTCTCTTGGGATTCTTTTATTATTAATGATACAATTAGAGCTTTTATTAATTTCCCGGGAATGATACTGTTTGTGATTATCATTGTGATTATTATTGCTTTATGCTTTCAACTTAGTTTCTTATTCAATTTATGCCATGACATATAGGTTTGCATCTAGTTGAGCATATAATTGGAATAATTAATTAATTGACGGATTGTTAATGAGTCCCAACCATAGGAGATTTAATGAATTGCCGGATTAGGTCTAATAACTTGCGACAACCATAATGAAGTTAGGCAGCCTAATAATCTCGAGTTCATAATCATTGCAAATCTTAAGATAAACTTATTAAATTCAAGACTTAATAATTAATCTACAAAGGTTTAGGATTACTTGCGACAACCGTATTGTGATAATCACATTAGATAACTTGGGTACGGTAGTAAAGTTAATATTGATCACAATTGCCTTAGATCGCTTAAAGCTACATCTTCGAATATGGTCATTCTAATTGAATCATCGAACCGAATAAGAATCCTCAACCATATTCTGTTTCAATTCTATTTATGTTCTAGCAACAATCTCATGAATTGATTCTTATCCTATGGTTAACTTTTGTTAATAAATTCTTGGCATATCTAATAATTGCTTATAACTGTTGTCAACGTCTTTGAGTCTATACGATATTTTATAAATGTAAAATCGTTGATGCTTCCATGTTACTATCTCGCATACGATAGGTACTCTGCCTTAGATTTTGGTTATTTAAGTGACAACCTATTTGTTTTGCTTGAATTAATCTCAATCATAATCTATGCTAAAAATATAGTAACAAAAATTCACTTCAAGTTTAATTTCTAAGTGACAATTTTATTTTAATCTTGAGAATTCCTATTATTTTTAGTATTATTTTATTCAATTATTTATACTATATTTATATATAAATATAAACTCATCTTCGTTATCTACATTGCTTCCTTTCTAACACTATTACAGGAAGGAAGGAAAGTGCGATCACTTTGGTGGAAATGGCCATTCTCTCTCATATCTATTGAGGTATTCCGATGGAGATGGAACTGTTTATTGCTCGGATTGCTAGGACTTACGCCATTGATGGGCGAAGGCGACTCGGTTTGGGATCGGGTCCTTTTATCACAAGAGTGGCCCGATATGTCGAGCTTTATTTTGCCGGAGTGGATCTCGACACTAGCACATACCGGACCGTGCCGGTTGATCATACCATCATCCGACACATGGGGATGCTTGAGGTAAACGTTGAGGATAATAAGCCATCCCTCGCCGTGCCGCCGCCACCGCAGTAGCCAATGTCCGAGTCCCAACCTTTTGTACCTCATAACAATTACGAGCGGTACATGACATCCCGACATGCGAGAGAAGACGGTTGATGGGAAAGGATGGAGGCAAAGATAGAAAGGATAGAGTCGAGGCAGGAGCGTATAGAGCAAAGGCACATTCGGATCGAGGGATCTATACGGACCATGCAGATGAATATATCACAGATTCAACAGCGAATCTGCCCCGATAACTTCGACTACGATGGGATGGCATCATCACTCATTGACACCCGACCCGACCATCTCATCCACAACCACCAACACATGACTAGTTTCTTTTCTTTTACCCTTTTCTCTTGTTTTTCGTATTTCCTTCTTTTCTTGTTTTCCTTGTTTTCTTTCTTTATGTGTTTTTTTTATTTATTTAATTTCTTTTTCTTGTTTTATTTGCTCGGGCTATATAAAAATGGGGATTGTAATGAAAATATCTTTTAGTACATCTATAATATAGCTCGTATTTTCCTATGTTTATCCTTTACTTCCTTTATGTAAATAAGAGTTGGGATAATAATATCACCTGCCTAAAACACTGAGGACAGTGTTTAAATTAAGTGTGGGGTAGGGGATTTGTTTGGATTATTGATTTATTATTGATTTTGTACTAAAAGTTTTCAAAATTTTATCGAAATTCTTAGTTATTTTGGACTTTAGGCTAATTGAAGAAAATTTTTGTGAGCTTTTTGAAGTTTGATTTACTTGGCCTATGATATATGCTATTTGTTTGATTGCTAGGATCTTGAAGATTGAGTTTGATTTATTCATAGATATTCGATGCAAGTCTAGTTGTAGGAAATTCCTGTTTATCGAGCACATCTATTTTGGTAAATTGTTTGATTAATAGATTACTTTTGGACTTTTAGTTAAATAATATTAGACCATTTGGATGTTGTGATGACTAGTATAATGACTTGATGGGAGTTTAATTTTTCGTTATTTATTTTAATAAGGGTAGTTTGCAAGTGTTCTTTGCTACTTGAAATTACTCCTAAAGGGAAATGAATGCCCGGTGCCCTAAGGTCCTTTGCGATCTGGGAGTCACCGGAGTAATATCCGCTACAAGGGTAGTTAAAGTTAACATGGTTAAGTAAACATTAATACCCTTGCATTATTTGTTTAAAAAAATAATAATTTTGAGTTTCGAGAAAAAAAAAGAAAAGAGTAAAATAAATGTGGCATTTGACTTGATTCCTACATAGTTGTTGATAAGATGTTTGAATGATCGAAGCACTATCTATTTAATTGTTCGGAGGGAAGTTTGTTAGTTGAATGGTAAGCCGGATTAGAACACACACTACACCCGGGAAAATTCTATGATTAGATAAGTTTTGGATTTATATAAGTACTATTGAATAATTTTTTCTCGATTCATGCATGATACATTTGATGAGGCAGTTTTACAAGTATTTCACTCTTTGTTTAAGCTCACTATTTTTGAGAAGTCTAAGTGCTAGGATTCTGTGAACATTTGCTGAACTTAATTGTGATACATGATTACTTGGAGTTATATATGGTTATCTTTAGAAATATTTAGTGATTTGCTTGGGGACAAGCAAATAGCTAAGTGTGAGTATTTGATAACTCGATTTTATATCATATTTTTTTACAATATTCTTATTCAATTCAAGTTAATTAAGATTTGAATTGGAAGAAATTAGTTGGAAATACCATCTAATTACGTTAATTTTGCTTTCAGGAAAGTTTTGGGACTAAATTGCAAAATTTGACAAAATCGGGGGCAAAATGGCAATTTTTGGAAAATTTGAACATGGTGTGCACCGGGAGGTGGACGGCTATACACTCAAGGTGGATGATCGTCCAAGAAGAAAAAGGGCCGGAAGGCCATCCAAGCACTCGACTACGGGCCCAAGGCACCACGAGGCTCGATTTTTGAAATGTCCAAAAAGCCCCCAATTTCACCCCTATAAATAGAGGCATCAATTCCAACTCTTGGCAGATCGGGATTGCAGAGAACGCGTGAGCTTCGAGTGTTAGAACTCGAGTACTCTTGCAGATCTTGGCTTTTCACAATATTCATTTTTATTCTCGAGCTTAAGCCTCGACCATAAGGGATAGCTCCGAGAATACTTCGAGAGGCGTGATTGTCGAAGATCTGAAGATCACGACCAAGGATCGAGTTGCGGAATCAGATAGGATCTGGAGGAGCAAGCAAACCGTCATTGTAGTGACAAAGCATAACGACAACCTTTCTTTCTCTCTTTCCTTTAGTTTTCGTAATTATTTTCCTTTTTTTAGTTGCATTCTGTCTCATAGGATTCTTATACTTATTTCTTCTATAGGAAGTTTTGAACAATTAAGGATTTTATTATAAATTCCCGAGAAGGATATTGATTGAATATTCATTATGATTTGAGTTTATCTCATGTTTTCAATTTAATTCCTATTCGATGTTTATGCGTTGATTCTTAGACTTCTATCTAGTTGATTTGCATGCAATTGAATATAATTAAATTGACAGTTTGATTAGGAGACCCGACCATAGGAGAATTTACAAATTTCCAAATTAGGAGTAATAACTTGCATCGACCATAATGAAGTTAGGAAGCCTAATAATATTGAGTTGGTAAGCTAATGCAAACCTTAAGGATTAATTCATTAAATTGACAACTTAATAATTAATCTATAAAGGTTTATGATTACTTGCAACGACCCGTATTGAGGTAATCAATTTAGATAACTCATGTATGGTAGTAAGATAAATCAAACTCGTAATTGCCTTAGATGCACTTAAGTTAACTTTCGAATATAGGTCAACTTAATTGATTCTTGAGAGCATAATTTGAATCCTATTTCTCAATTCATGTTAGTCATTTTACTACTCTCTTTTGAAACAATTTCAACATGAATTATTATTATGAGACTAATTCCCTATCACCTATTATTTTCATAAATGATAAATTCTAATAAGTCATACTGACGACCCCGGGAAAATGATATTTATAAATGTAAAATCGTGGTACTACCATGTGACTGTCTGCATGTGATAGGTACTCTACCTTAGTTGTGTTTGATTATGTGACATTATTTTGTGAGTCTATTTGATTAATTTGATATACATTTTTACTCACTCAGAACACACACCACCATAGCAGCTCATCAAGCACTTAGTTTGGCTGATAAATATGGTGTTCCTCATGTTGTGATAGAAGGGGATGCTATAAATGTAGTCTTTGCCTTGAATGGATTGGATAATTTTCTGGAGTGGAGGGGCAAACAGGCAATCACCCAGGGAAAGGAGATACTGAGGAAACATCATAATTGGTCTGTGTCCTATTCCAATAGGCGATGTAACACTGCTGCCCATAACCTAGCTCGTTGGGCTTTTTCTCATCGGTTTTTTGGTAGTATTGATGTTAAGTCGATTCCTCATTCTGTTTTTTGTGAAAGTGAATCGGCTTCCGATGTAAATGACTCTTATTCCGATGATTTTAATGAAAATGGCTAATATCTACTTACCAAAAAAAAAAAAAAAGACTATTGGTAACACTTTGGCCCAGTGCAAAGTGTACCAAATATTATGAATCATGTGTATAAATAAAATTAAAATACTATATTAATATCTTTATTTTATAGAAATTAATTACAAAATACTCATAATACTAATAAATTATAAATTTCCATCAACAAAGCCCCCTCTTAGAGTATTTTTTAGCCATGACTTGAAGGGGGCTTCTCTGATTTGCAACTAACCACGGTGCATATTCATCCTGCAATATTAGATGACAAATTTCTCGGAACATCCAAGTAATAAGACATTATGGAAACACTTTTAAATTATATTCATATTAAGATTAATTTACATATGTGAGTACAAGTTTGAACATAGAAATTAAGTTATGAGTATTTCTTACCTTTCACTTGTATTCTTGGGTTTACCCAAAAAAAAAAAAAAACAAAAAAAAGAAAATCATATATATATTCCCAATTGAAGTTAATTACCACAATACAAAGATTTAGAACAGTTTGTGGTCATATTTAGTTTGTTCTTTATCTAATTCTTTGCTCAACACCGAAAATTGGCTATGAAAACCATCATTGAGAATTATTTATAAGGTGATGCGAGTTTTTGTTTCTTTACTTGGAATTGCAATATAAAATTGAATCGATCATCAAAACTAATCAACCAATTACTTTATTTTTTAAAGACATAAACCATTTTTTTCATCTAACTTTCAGGATATTTTCATAATTATATAAATTTTATAAATTTTAAACTTAATCACTTTGCTCACATTCCCATAAAGGTCAAAACTCAAAATCTTATCATAATTATATATTTTAATACAAAATATAAAATAAAAAATAAAAAAATTTTTAAAATTAAATACTTTTATAATTTTATAAATTAATTAAAATAATTAATAAGTATTTTTTTTTATAATTAGTTATAAGATATTAGTTCTAATTGGAATTGTGATAAATATTAATGATGATGAATCCAATTGCTTTTGAGTCTTTCGTATCTCAATTCCTCAAACCCTTTTTATTCATCAAAAAAAAAAAAAAAAAAAAAAAAAAAAATCCCCAAACCCTTTTTTTTTTTTTTTTTTTAAAAAAATATATTTTTTATTTATTTATTTGCCCCGTGTCTTCGTCCCTTCTTCTTCCCCATCAGAACCCCCACCACTGCGGCCGGACGACGGTTGAATTTCTCTCCTCCCTTCCAAGATGCCCAAACATCGTAATCTTGTTGCACGACATCCCCCCCCCTGCGGAAAAAGGCGAAGAAGAGAATCAAGTTTCGGAACCTGAACCATCTCAGAAGCAAAAGTCTCAAGTTAAGAAAAAACCTGGTGTGGTGGCTCAATCAGGAAAGCAGCAACCTTCTGATACTCCATCCGCGAATTCGAAGAAACCCTTTGATAGGGTGTGGAGCGAGGATGATGAGATAGTTATCTTAAAGGGAATGATAGACTACCGCGCAAAGAAGAAAGTTAATCCTAAAACTGATTTGGATGGTTTCTTTGAATTTATTAAAAATTCGATTAGTGTTTATGTGAGTAAGACACAGTTATATAACAAGATTAGAACTCTGAAGAGAAAGTATGACAACTGTACTAAGAAGGTTTCTTTGAAGAAGGGTCATGAGCAAATAGCCTTTGACCTGATGAAAAGATATGGGGAACAGAGGCTGAGGCTGATGACGTTGATCATAATTTGGGAACTCCCACTCAGGCCAATCGGGTTGCCCTAAAGAAGGAAAGCAAGGATGATGCGGTTATGGTTCAGCGACCTGCAAAGAGGAGTAGGCCTAATGTGGAAGAGCCTCCTCTTCCACCTTTAATGGAAGGTTTGGGGGTTGAGAGTTGGATAGAAAAAATTGGTATCCCAGCGCTCAAAGGGGAGAAGAGAACAGAAATGGAGGAGAAGTTGAAGGAGATCAATATGCGGTATCTTGAGATTTATATGAAGAAGTTGAAACTGTTGATTAAGCAAACCAAGATGATTTTGAAAGCATGTGATCACTAAGATTTTTGAAGGTATGCTTAAGTGGGTTTTTGAACATGTGATCACTAAGATTTTTGAAGGTATGCTTAAGTGGGTTTTTGAAGGCAATTTATGGTTAGTACCAGTGCTGGTAGTTGGAGCACAGCAGCATGCTTAGGTTACCAAGTTAGTGAACTATAGTAGTTATCATATCTATTGAAAAAAAAAAAAAACAGTAGAAATTATTTAAATGCTTTTCAGATAGCATGATATTCAAAGTTCAAGTTAGAATGCTTGACATTTTGTAGTTCGAAATTATGCTTTGACTATAATTTTGTGGTCTATATTTAACGCTGTTATTCTTTTCTATGGATTATATTAGATGCATGATCTTGGTCTTGCTGTGATTTTCATGTTTGTTACCTTTTGAGTTATGTCTTATTGTTTGTTGGGATTTAAGATATTGAAATGGACCTTGCTTTTTGAAATGTCTACAATTTTGGGGATATCTTTTACCATGCCTTTTTTTTGTTCAATTTTGGTGATGGAATTCTGAATGCTTGATGTTTTAAGGAAATGATTTATTGATTAAAAGTTTGGATTGGTACTATGAAATTTATAAGTGCTTGTGTAACTTTTGATGTTTTGTGATTTTTGAGCAATCTGGTTCTGATTTTCTCCCAGACTGAGCTGTAAATTAAGTTGCCTATTTGGCTGTGAGGATGATTTTATGAATTAGGTTTAGTTCTTACAGCTTGACAACACGTTTACATGATAGTTATTTAGCTTTTTGTTTGTTATGATTCCTTTTGTCAAATCACTGTTATGAATTCAGTTATTGGACTGATATCTGCTCTCTGTAAGGTTACATGATGTATAGATTTGAAACATTGGTACTTTATTGAGTGAGATTCTCATTTGGATTTGGAATTTTGAAGGGAATTTCATTTTAACTTAATTTATTATTGTGGAGTTTATAAATCTCTCCAATTCATATTCAAAAATGGTGTTTTCATGAAGCTCTATTTGGTGTTTTTCCCCATTGTTGCCAGTCTTTGAAAAACAAATGATTCCAGAATATGGAATTTTAAGTCCTCTAAGAGCATGGCTTTAAGAACTTGTTTCTTCTTGGTCATTGACTCCCCTCCTTTATTATGAAGGCCTAAGCATGATTTGTTTCCTCTAACCTATTACTATGTCGAGGGATTTCATGTTACTTCCAGTTTCTTGCTTCAACAACAACATATATTTGATGTTCTGCTACTAGTCCACTATTATAATCCAAACATGGCAATCACGACCTTCACATTCCATTGCTCTTAATACACAGATAGCAGCACCAAGGCATCCTTGGGTCATGATGGCAACTGGTTGTGGGTATATGTGAAAATCATGTTGCTTTGTACTCCCACTTCTTTGTAAGCTAAGAAATATACAATCTTATCTTGGAGTCCAACCTTTATTATGTTGTGGTTTGGGATTATATTAAGAAATGAAACACCACCTTTTCAAAAGCAGGGATAAAAAAAAAGAAACCTCAACTCTTCTAGTTTTGGAATGTTAAAACAATCTTTTGCTAATTTTCTCATTTCTTTTTGTTTTAAGTCGCATGGCATCTTAATCATCTTTGTGTCTCATTAACTCAAACTGTTACTGTTTGATATATTTTCTTTTAATTTTCATATAAATGCAATTAACACTTACATATGTTGATTTTATGCCTTAATGTCATTTTGGTTATGTGTTGTATCTGGCAACCAACAGAACAGTATCTTTGCTGTTTCTCTCTGTTTATTCTTAAATGGCTACATTTTTAACCTTTTGTCTTCATTTTGTTCCTAAATAGCTAAAGCGTGTATGATTCTGCCTTATGATATAGCTACTGGTACGAAGGATGCCTTTAGTTCTTATTAAAAATTTTCCCCTCCTTTTGGCTTACTGAATGATGAGGCTGATACAATTACTATATCATCTTCTATCTGATTAGGTTTTCTGATGAGGTAATTAATTGCATAGACCCTTAAGAATCTGCTAATGTACCTTAAATGGTTTAATGCTGTTCAAATGTCTTGATTAGGAAAATCGCGATCCAACTTGTGAAATCCTAGGTGTAAGAACATGCCCCGTATTGTTTTGATCAAGATAGGAAGATTATATGCTAAGAGGTTCTGGATTTTGCTGCCATGTTCAGACTTAATAACTTAATAGGATTAGAATCTGGGTGCTCTTAAATTGCATGAATTCTTTAAAGTTGATTGTACTTTTTGTTGTTTTGCTGTACAGAGCTTTTTATATGTTCATTTATTACTCTTGGAAAAAAGAGGAAGTTCATTCTCACATGCAAACATAGAATTGGAGAGTTATTTTTATCAATTCAATGCATTCTCATTAGGAAAATTGTAGTTCCCACAGAGAGAGAGGGGTTTGAGTACTTGGTTTGATTTAAGTAACCTATTTTGTGGTTTTGGTCTGATTTATTACTTGATAATTCTTTTTTCATTTTTTTTCTTACATTTCAAATGAACATGTATACCAGGGTCATGTTAATTTTTTTTTCTTTTACATGTTAATTTTTTTTTCTATTATATGCAAACACAAATTTCTTTTTTCAAGTATTGATATTAATTTGATTTATAATGTTTGTTTTAATCTTTATTGATTCGTTGATTCAATTTATGTTGATATATCAAATAAAAGTATAATAAATTTAATTTGTTTCGAAAGCTTTTGACTCAATCTCGAAATAAATCAATATATTTTTGAGCGCTTTAAGCTTATTCTTGGGACAAAAGGGGAGGGGCTTATTCTTGTTAAATTAATAAGGAATAATTATTATTAATTTTTAGAGTTAATTAATTTTACATATTTTACATATTGGTATTTTAATAAGATTTGAAAGAGTTATGAAGTGAGAAGTGTGGTTTGGGTTTGATTTCAGTATTGGTAGCGATAACCTTGTATTGCCTGGTCTAATGGTAATGCATTAAATCGTTTATCAATTATCATATTATTTAACCACAAGTAGTAGGTTTATTTTTTTCCTTTGATTTCTAGATGAGTTTTAAAATATGGAAGGATATTTTTAAGTTAATCTACATTTAAATTAATCTCGTTTGACCGGGTTGGGTTTTTTGTTGGAGAAAATTCGACATCAAATTTTAAATAGTTATATACATGAGTTGGGATTTGAACCATCAACCTCATTTAAAGTCAAGAGAAGTCTTTACCAACTTATCTACATCTTAAAGTTATTTGTGGGTTTATGTTTAATGGAATGCACACCGGGAAAAAAATTTAGTTATTATTGTGGTTGGTTTACTTAATGAAATAATAATAATCAATTCTCTAAAAACCTTACCTTTTTACTGTTCAATATAAAACATAATTATTCTTTTCTATAAAATTACTAATTTGTAAAACAAAAAACTTTCAAATATTAAATTTTGAAGAAATTTTCTATTATTATTTGAGTAATTGATGAATTTGGTCTCAAATAAATCTATGTTTGGCAAGCTTAGTTCTAAAATATATTTTTTTCACTTTTAAAGTCCCAAATTTTTTTACTTAAGACAATTAAGGACCTTTTGCACAAATTTTATCAAATTTTTTAAAATTTTAACGGTTTGTATGATTTTAGTCGATTAAAGAATCGATAATTAAGTTACTTTACATGAAATATCTACAAATTTAGAGTAAAAAAGGGGTTGCAACACTCATTCACAAAATATTGTCTAAAGGGTAAAACGATTGATAACTCTACTTTTGGTAGAGTTATTATGATTTCTTAGACTTGATTTCATGTAAGAATGAGTGATGAATCTTTTATTTTGAGGAATTTTGTGTCTATTTTTATTAATTGTTGTGCTTTTATTTTATTTAGGGAAATTGCTGAATTTAAGATTATCAAGTGAGATTCAAAGGCTAAAGGAGAAACAAAACGAAATTGAGGGACTAAGTTGGAAATCAAGGAATGATGCAAAGTGAAAATAAAGGTATTGGGCTTTAAAATTTGTAAGAAGAAGTAATGAGTTGAAAGAAAAATAAAAGAAAATTGAAGAAGCCCAATTACTTAAGAAAAGGAAGAAAAAGACAATGGGAGGTGATCTGGCAATTAATGGGAATATTGGAATGAACGAAAAAGAAGGAGAAAAAGTGAAAGAATAATCTGGAAAGGCATGTGGTGGACTGAAAAGCAGGAAGCTCGGCTGAGAGAAAAAGAAGAAGAGAAAAAAAATTCCGGAAGAAATTCTGGAATTAAAGAGCAGATCCGAGGAAGAAAAGAGAGGAAGAAGCTTGAACATGCAAGGAATTCATTGATCATCAAAGATTGAAGAAGTTGGAGTTCATCTAGCTAAGAGATTAGTGAACCAAACTCTAGCTATCATCGTTTGTATTTCTTTTAAATCTTGTTTTTGAGAATTAACTAGATTTTGAGAATGTATACATTTGCATACTTGAGAGAGTCCGCTTTTGCACCATGAGCTAAGTTTTTATTTACTAGGCTAGTTTCAATTTTGGGTATGAATATCTTTTGAGATGTGGTATTGATGTAAGGCATGCTTTGACAATTCATTCAAGTATTTATAATGTTATTTGTCACTATTGATTGATTATCATTGGTTGCAATTGAGATAGTCTTTGAATCGAAAGGATTGAGATTAATGGACAAAATACTTGAATGGTGCTTGATTGATCTTGTTGGATTCAATTATGTGGTAGTATAGACATATACTATTGCCTTGCATAGTCCATAGGAGTTCATGAGCTTGAATTGGATGCCTCTTATATAAATTGCATAGACATATGAATTGATATTTGTGGACTGGAATTATGGGATGTTGAAAAACATGTATATACTTTAGGAATTCTGGATTAATTGCCGTAGCAATGCTATAGCATCAGTACAACATTGACCATTTTTAATGCATACCCGAAATGAAAGCTAGCCTTGTACTCATTTTCTTTGTGTTTGTTTAGTACTTCCTCATCTTTTTATCTGCAGTGTAATTGCTAATTTATAGCATTCCTTTGCTTATGGTTGTTTGCATTTATTTGTTATTTTCGACTTAAATTGCATTCTCTTCCTAGTAGACTTAATCAACCATTCATCTATTTGATCACCTTTTGTTCCACACCTCATCACACACACTTCACAATCTTCACTAAGCAATCTCTGAGGGATCGATATCTAGTACATCGTACTATACTACTTGTTGATAGTGTACACTTGCACTTGTGTTTCATAATTTTCACAAGTTTTTGGCGCCGTTGCCGGGGATTGTTCTTAGTTTAATTGTGAAGTTGGTGATATTTGTGTGGTTCATTTTTATTTGTATTCACTTGGATCTTTTGTTGGTCTTTATAGAACAAAATTCAGCTTTGCATGATTACAAGATACAATAACAAGGAAGCTGAATTATTACTTGAAGATCCCGAAATTGAAAGAAATTTTAGAGCGGCAAGAAGAGAACAAGAGAAATTAAAGAAAGCAATAACTATGGAGCAACAAAATGAGGCTCATCAATTACAGCGAAGAATTGAACAAAATCCTGTAGTGCTTGCCAGATGACGTAAATCATCCATTAGGCAATATGCTACTCCAGTTTTTCCCGAGCTAAATTCTGGAATCGCACCACCCAGAAATTCAGGCACCCCAGTTTGAACCAAAAACGGTGATGTTTCAAATGCTACAATCTGGGGTCAAGACACTGGGGTTACCCAGAGAGGATCCGCATTTGCATCTTAGATATTTTATGGAAGTTAGCGACTGTTTCAAAGCCGCCCGAAATTTCTGCAGATGTTCTAATGCTGAAACTGTTCCCATTTTCCTTACGAGACAAGGCAAGGGAATGGTTGAATTCTCTACCTGTCGGATCTATAAACAGTTGGCAGCAATTAACAGAGAGGTTTTTGATGAAGTATTTTCCTCCAACAAAGAATGCTAAGCCGAGAAATGAAATTACTTCTTTCCAACAACTTGATGATGAATCTTTGTATGAAGCGTGGGAAAGGTTCAAAGATTTACTTAGAAAGTGTCCACATCATGGAATCCCGTATTGTATTCAAATGGAAACTTTCTATAATGGTTTAAATGCTCACACTCGAATGATTGTAGATGCTTGACCAATGGAGCGTTATTGTCCAAGTCATACAATGAGGCCTATGAAATTATTGAAAGAATAGCGAATAACAATTATCAATGGCCCACTCCGAGGCTGCCAACGGGAAGGAAAGTTGCAGGAATGTTAGAGCTGGATGCTATTTCTTCATTGGCAGCCCAAGTTTCATCCATGTCACATATGTTGAAGAATATGAACATGCAAATGGGTAAGCAAGATGGACAACAATCAAGCCTTTCAAACGCAGTCCAGTGGAAGAGGTTTCTTGTGTCTATTGTAATGAAGGACACATTTTTGATAGCTGCCCATTCAACCCAACCTCGGTGTGTTATATGGGAAACCGGAATAGAGGAGGCATAAATTCAAACACCTACAATCCAACATGGAGGCAACATCCTAATTTTTCATGGAGTAATCAAGGAGCCTCCAGTGGATCTATGATGCCTGCAAGACCAGCTTATCCTCCTGGATTTTCACAGCCAATTCAACAACAACGGTTTCCACAAAACAATCCTTCGAATTCACTTGAAAATATGATGAAAGAGTTTATGGCCAAAACCGATACAACGATTGTCTTCTACAGTATGGAACTTGGAGAATCAAATGGGACAACTTGCTAATGAGATACGAACTAGACCTCAAGGCACTCTTCCTAGTGATACGGAAATTCCCAAGAGAGACGGGAAGGAATATTGTAAAGCAGTCACTTTGAGGAGTGGAAAAATTTTGGAAGAACCCGCTGAAAAATCGGAAAAGAAGATAGAGCTACCTTCGATCCAAAAGATGAAAATTCCTAAAAACAGGAACTGCAATCGAAGAGAAAGTAGCTACTGGAATTTCTGATGCTATAGCATCGCCACAGCATCATATTCCAGTAAGGCCCGAAGTGCTGAAAATGCCTTATCCGCAGAGGTTTGAAAAGAAAAATAATAATGCACAGTTCAAAAAGTTTTTGGAAGTATTAAAGCAGTTACACATCAACATTCCTTTAGTCGAAGCTTTGGAACAAATGCCAAATTATATGAAATTCATGAAGGACATCTTGACTAAGAAAAGAAGATTGGGGGAGTATGAGACAAGTAGCACTAACAAAGGAGTGCGGTTCTTTCTTGCAAAACAAACTACCTCCAAAAATGAAGGATCCAGGAAGTTTTAATATTCCATGTTCCATTGGCGATTCTTACTTTGGTATGGCTTTGTGTGATCTTGGAGCAAGTATTAACCTAATGCCTTTATCTATTTTCGGGAAGCTTGGAATTGGTGAAGTTCGTCCAACAACCGTTACTTTGCAACTTGCGAGACAGATCACTTGCACATCCCGATGGAAAAATTGAAGATGTGTTAGTCAAGGTGGACAAGTTTATTTTTCCAGCAGATTTTATAGTGCTCGATTATGAGGCCGACAGGAAAGTTCCTATCATTTTGGGGCGTTCGTTCTTGGCTACGGGAAGAACATTAATTGATGTGCATAAGGGAGAACTTACTATGAGAGTAAATGATGATGAAGTGACTTTTAATGTGTTCAGAGCAATGAAATTTCCAGATGAAGCTGAAGAATGTTTTGAGATCTCAATGGTGGAATCTTCAGCAGTTGAGGAAATTAAGCAACAGTGTGTTCATGAATCTTTAGAAGAGTTACCACTGAAACCGATTGTGACATGGGTGCTGAATTTGAAAATTCAACATTGATGGAAGCTGATTCAAGTAAAAAGGAACTTTGTGGTAGATTTGAATCTCTAGAATTATCATCAAGGGAGTTCAAGGTTCCAAAACCATCCATTGAAGAGCCACCTAAGCTTGATTTAAAAACTCTTCCTTCTCATTTGAAATATGTATACTTGGGTTCAAATTCAACATTACCTGTGATTGTTTCTTCTAACCTAAGTGATGAACAGGAAAGTCAACTAATTGATGTTTTGAAGAAATTCAAGAAGGCTATTGGATGGACTATTGCGGATATCGGAGGTATAAGTCCTTCTTTTTGCATGCATAAGATTTTACTGGAAGATGAAAGAAAAAACTCCATTGAAGGACAACGAAGATTAAATCCAATCATGAAAGAAGTTGTAAAAGAACAAGTTATTAAGTGGCTAGATTTTGGAATTATCTATCCAATTTCGGACAGTTCTTGGGTTAGTCCAGGTGCGGTGTGTTCCAAAGAAAGGTGGGATAACAAGGTGGTAAAGAATAAAAATAATGAGCTAATCCCTACTCGAACGAGTCTTGGATGGAGGATCTCGCATGGACTATAGAAAATTGAACAACGCCACTAGAAAGGATCATTTCCCGCTCCCTTTTGTTGACCGGATGCTTGATAGACTAGCAGGGAGGGAGTACTACTGTTTTCTCAATGGGTATTCGGGATACAATCGGATTGCTGTTGCACTAGAGGATCAAGACAAGACCACTTTCACTTATCCTTATGGTACTTTTGCATTCCGTAGGATGCCCTTTGGGTTGTGCAATGCTCCCGCAACATTTCGGCGTTGTATGATGGCAATATTCTCTCGATATAGTGGAAAAATTCTTAGAGATTTTTATGGATGATTTTTCAGTTTTCGGTGATTCTTATGATGAATGTCTGCTGAATCCGGCCAAAGTTTTACAAAGATGTGAGGAGACAAATCTTGTTTTAAACTGGGAGAAGTGTCACTTTATGGTCAAGGAAGGTATTGTCTTAGGTCATAAAATTTCAAAACATGGACTTGAAGTGGACAACGCAAAAATTGAAGTTATTGAAAAACTGCCCCCTCCTACTACAGTGAAACATATTAGAAGTTTCCTTGGGCATGCTGGATTCTATCAAAGATTTATCAAAGATTTCTCCAAGATAGCAAAGCCGCTGTGTACTCTCTTGGAGAAAGATGCTGTTTTTCAGTTTACCGAAGAATGTTTAAAAGCATTTGCAGAGTTAAAGGAGCGATTGATTTCAGCTCCAATCATGGTTACTCTAGATTGGAATTCACCATTTGAGCTTATGTGCGACGCAAGCAATTTTGCTGTTGGAGCTGTTTTGGGGCAGAGAAGGAACAAAATCTTTCATCCCATCTATTATGCTAGTCGAACTCTAAATGGTGCCCAGCTGAATTACACGGTGGTGAAAAAAGAATTGTTGGCCATTGTCTTTGCTTTGTTGACAAATTTAGATCTTATTTGGTGGGTACTAAAGTAATTGTGTTTACGGATCATTCTGCCATTAAGTATCTCATTGCAAAGAAAGATTCAAAGCCAAGGCTAATAAGATGGGTGCTGTTACTTCAAGAGTTTGATATGGAAATTCCCGGGAAGAAGAGGCACGAAAATCAAGTGGCAGACCATCTATCCAGACTTGAGCAGAATTTAGAGTCTCATTCAGCCTTCATTCCAATTCAAGAATCGTTTCCCGGATGAACAAGTCCTTAAGGTACAAAATTTACAACCACTTCCTTGGTTTGTTGATTTTGCTAATTTTTTGGCAAGTGGTGTTCTTCCTCCCGATCATACAGGCAGCAGAGGAAGAAGTTCTTTCACGATGTATGATGTGTTATTTGAGTTATATATAAATAATAAAAATAATAAAAATAATAAAAATAATCGAATAAATAATATTAAAAATAATAAGAATCTTCAATATTAAAATAGATTTGTCACTTAATAAAATAACTCAATTAGGCAGAGCACCTATCGAAATAGTTTAGTAAATAAGGTGATATTCGGATTTTAAATTTATAAAAATCATTTTTCCCTAAGACTTCTATTAAATTCTAGTGTGGAAAATATAATCAAACTAATTATGAATATGATTTGTGAATAAGGATCATTCAACAAGTAAATCAACCAATATCAAGAATGATAAGATTGATTTCTAAATCCTAGAAAGCAAAGTAAAGAACAATGTAAAGAATAAAGCAAGTAAAAAGGTTGGGAGGAATTCTTTGTAAAATATAGGTGAGATAAGAGGATACAAAATACCAAGTATAGGATAATCTTGGATCTAGTATCATAGCTCCACCAAATTCAAGTCTAAAGTAGAATCTCTTCCATACGGATCGTGGCAAGAAATTCCTAGATTAAGAACACTTGAATGTTGACAAGATCAAATCTCCCATCAATCATCCTGGTCCGGTCCATCAATAGGAAACTAATCACATCAACTTGGCACTAATCGTATATCCTGGTCCGGCCTAACAATTAGTGTTAATCCGAACCACAATCTCAAATCAAAGCTTGTACTAAAGATAAAATTCAGATCTAAAGTCATCAATGAAATTGCAATTCGAATTAATAAAACCACAATCATTCCATCCAAGAACATCACAATATCTCAAGTAATTTGTAAAATAAAACCAACCAAATCTACCTATAAGAAATGTAGAAATGAGAATTCCTAAGGTTGGTTAACTAATTACAAAGAATAACATGGAATAATAGAAGAAAAGGGGAAAGTGAAACATAGACATTAAACCTTCTTCCTCTTCAACTCCTTCTCTTGATTCTTCTTTGCTTCTTCAACTTGGATCTTCAATTTGTGTAGCCCAAATACCCTAGAATATATTCAGTAAATTTCCTTACGGATCGAGGCAAACCTACCAAATTAATCCCAAGATACTCAATACTACAACAAGTAGAGAGTAATCTCTAAGAAAATTGGAAAATCAAAGTATAGATCTCTCTCTAAGTTCTACCAAACCTTTACAATTACTTAACAATTCAGCCTAATCAAACCTCTATCCAACCTTAATTAATGGTAAAAATCCCAATATTTATAGATAACCAAAACAGGGGTAAAATAGGAATTTTACACAAAAATCTCTAAAATCTCGGAACAGAGCCATACACGGGCTCGGTGGTATACGTAACACGGGCTTAGTGACGGGTTTATCACCGAGCGCGTGTTCTTATGGCCGTGTTGTTCCTTCTTACTGGTCGTGTTCATTAACCGAGCACGTGTTCCTTAGCTTGGCAGGGCGTGTTCCGTCTTCATGAAGGGCGTGTTCTTGGACTGAGCACGTGTTGCTGGACTGGATTTGTATATCTTTCCGGAAATTGCATATTTAGTCCCTAAACTTTGCTCTTTTGATCAATTAACTCCACAATCTTCCTGAAAACAGAATTATCACAATTAAGTGCACAATTAACATATTTATCTCAATTTACTCTAATAATCCTCAACAATTATGCACAATTACCCTTCAAAAACATTATCAAATTTAGCGTTATCAATGTAAAAAGCTATTTTTGGGAGGAACCATACTTGTTCAAACATTGTGCTGACCAAATGATAAGAAGATGCGTTGTAGAAAATGAAGTGGCTGAAATTTTATTTCACTGTCACAATGCTCCTTATGGTGGACACTTTGGAGGTGCTCGAACTGCAGCTAAGGTGCTACAATCGGGTTTTTATTGGATTTCACTAATCAAAGATGCTCATGCCTATGTAGCTCAATGTGATCAATGTCAAAGGGTTGGAAATATATCTAGAAGAAATGAAATGCCTTTGACTAACATTTTGGAGGTAGAGTTATTTGATGTGTGGGGAATAGATTTCATGGGACCCTTTCCTCCTTCTTTTGGAAATTTATACATTCTGGTAGCAGTTGATTATGTTTCTAAATGGGTTGAGGCTGTTGCATGTCCTACCAATGATTCTAAAGTGGTGCTGAAGTTTTTGCATAAGAACATATTCACTCGTTTCGGAACACCAAGGGCTCTCATAAGTGATGAAGGTACTCATTTTGTGAATAAATGGTTAGGAAGTTTGTTAGCCAAGTACAATGTCAAGCATAAGATAGCCCTACCTTATCATCCTCAAACCAATGGTCAAGCTGAATTATCAAATAGGGAGATAAAGGGTATTCTTGAGAAAGCGGTTAATCCAAATCGAAAGGACTGGTCAAAGAGGTTGGAAGATGCCTTGTGGGCTTATCGAACTGCATTCAAAACACCTTTAGGAATGTCTCCGTACAGATTGGTGTTTGGAAAGGCATGTCATCTTCCTGTAGAACTTGAGCATAAAGCATATTGGGCATTAAAGCATTTGAATATGGATTTGAAAAGGAGGAGATCTAAGGAAGTTTCAGTTGAATGAACTAGATGAATTGAGGTTGTTTTCTTATGAGAATGCTAGAATTTACAAAGAAAGAACCAAGAGATGGCATGATCAACATATCAACCCAAAACAGTTTGAAGAAGGTCAAAAGGTACTGTTGTTCAATTCTAGACTCGGATTGTTTCTTGGAAAGCTCAAGTCAAGATGGTCTGGACCATTCACCATTGCACAAGTTTTTCCTTATGGTGCCGTGCTTTTACGAGATAACAATGGTGTAGAGTTTAAAGTCAATGGCCAACGATTGAAAATTTACTTGGGCGGTGCAGTGGAGCGTGATAGAGCTTCTATCACTTTAATTGATGCATAATCGAAAAAGGGAAGTTCTAGCTGCTGTACTTTTAATGTTTGATTTTTAGAGCAACATGTTTATTTTTATTTTTCAATTCTTCGTTTGTTATTTTTGTTGATTATTGGGTGTTTATGCTTTAGTGTTTGTTTTTCAATTTCTATTTCTTTAATCTGTGCATAGTTGCTGTATTTTCTGCTTTCTTGAGATTTGATAGTTTTATTCTTCTAGTCATGATGCTTGGGTTTTGGATTTGTGACTTTTCTTGAAAATTTTGGAGGTGTTAAATGATGATTTGAGATAATGACTTGCTAATTCCGGAATGCTTGTGCTTGATTTTATGTTCAGGAAATTGCAGAAAATTGTACCGTTTTATTCAATTCGAATTTGATCTTGGTCTTGATGCCGCCTTGATGTCTTGTAGCATTATTGCCACACACCGGCCCATATCACTTCACTGCTCTCTTCACGCCTTAAGCCTTTGCGGCGCAGTTTTGCACTTCCCAATCCAGCTTTTGCCCCTTCAAAAAGTGAAGGGAGTTTCTATTCCTTAGTAACCTTCTTGTGGTTTAGTTGTTCCTTATTTATGAATTATCTTGGATGATTTCAGCTGTTTTTCATTTATCTGTTTGAGGTTGTTTTCGTTTTTTTTTTTTTTGTGATTGCAATGAGGACATTGCTCTCTCTTAAGTTGGGGGGGTCTTGCCTTCTTTGTTTCGTTTCGGTGTTGTCTTTCGTGCTTGTGGAAGAATCTAATGATGAGTTTTGTGAGAATTGGGGGAAGCTTCATGATACTACTTTTCAGTTGGTGTACGTGTTTATAATCCATAAGTACTTGTAGTTTGTGAATTTAACTAAACCGTAGTGAGAGTGTAACTTCATGATTTTGCACATTAGTCTATCCCTGAACATGCTGAATCTTTAGAAAAGGTTGAAATTGCATGAGACTTCAAGTTTTCAAAATTAGCTTGTTAATTCCCTTGAGGCGAAATCCTAGGCGGTTTAGCATTTTGGAAAGGATCTAGGCACTTTAGTTGACTCGTTTGAGCCTTTCAAGCCTATCCTTCGGATATTTCCATAGTTTAGCCACTTTGAGCTGTTATGCCTATTTGTTTTTTTGGTACCTACACATGTATGATAGCCTAATGACCACTCTTTTGCATATCATTCTTTTTCTTGGCACCAAACTTCAATTCTAGTATGTTGTGGACATGGCATGATGAAAGTTTGGGGGGGTGACTTTTGGGTTATCTGTTGGCTTGTTACACATATTTGCAAACTAAGCATATCTCCCATTTCTATTCATGTTTTGCAAAAAAAAAAAAAAAAAAAAAAAAAAATAATAATAATAATAATATATATATATAAAAAAAAAAACAGAAACATTGTGCTTTAGTTTTTATGTCCATGACAGGCTAGGTTGAGGTATTAGCTCACTTGTATCCATATTTATCCTACCTTAAACCAAGCCTACATTATAACCAAAAGGGAAGACCTATTGATCTAAGATGCTAAGCCAACTACATTAGTGGAGAGGGGTTAGCAAGTTAACTTATGATTACATGTATTGAATTCTAGGAATGCATTGTTGACTTGACCTTTGAATTAAGTGTTAAAGGGAGATGACTAAGCACACACACACAAGGGAGAAACACTTGAACTTGGTTTTGTTAAATTCTCAACACTTGGGGAAGTTGGTTTTTAAGCATGTCTAGATGATCTATCACATTCTTGATTTGAAAGCATGAACTTGATTATTATCTCACTTTGATTGGATGATTCTTCACTGTTTTGATTGTCTTGTAGACTTTCTGCATTTTGCTTGGTTGTAGTAGTGTTTTGTGTCTTTCCTTGATCTCTTTGAGACATCACTCGGGACGAGTAATGTACTAAGTTTGGGGGCTTGATAACTCTACTTTTTGTAGAGTTATTATGATTTCTTAGACTTGATTTTATGTAAGAATGAGTGATGAATCTTTTATTTTGAGGAATTTTGTGTCTATTTTTATTAATTGTTGTGCTTTTGTTTTATTTAGGGAAATTGCTGAATTTAAGATTATCAAGTGAGATTCAAAGGCTAAAGGAGAAACAAAACGAAATTGAGGGACTAAGTTGGAAATCAAGGAATGATGCAAAGTGAAAATAAAGGTATTGGGCTTTAAAATTTGTAAGAAGAAGTAATGGGTTGAAAGAAAAATAAAAGAAAATTGAAGAAGCCCAATTACTTAAGAAAAGGAAGAAAAAGACAATGGGAGGTGATCCGACAATTAATGGTAATATTGGAATGAACGAAAAGAAGGAGAAAAAGTGAAAGAATAATCTGGAAAGGCATGTGGTGGACTGAAAAGCAGGCAGCTCGGCAGAGAGAAAAAGAAGAAGAGAAAAAAAAATTCCGGAAGAAATTCTGGAATTAAAGAGCAGATCCGAGGGAAGAAAAGAGAGGAAGAAGCTTGAACATGCAAGGAATTCATTGATCATCAAAGATTGAAGAAGTTGGAGTTCATCTAGCTAAGAGATTAGTGAACCAAACTCTAGCTATCATCGTTTGTATTTCTTTTAAATCTTGTTTTTGAGAATTAACTAGATTTTGAGAATGTATACATTTGCATACTTGAGAGAGTCTGCTTTTTGCACCATGAGCTAAGTTTTTATTTACTAGGCTAGTTTCAATTTTGGGTATGAATATCTTTTGAGATGTGGTATTGATGTAAGGCATGCTTTGACAATTCATTCAAGTATTTATAATGTTATTTGTCACTATTGATTGATTATCATTGGTTGCAATTGAGTTAGTCTTTGAATCCGAAAGGATTGAGATTATTGGACAAAATACTTGAATGGTGCTTGATTGATCTTGTTGGATTCAATTATGTGGTAGTATAGACATATACTATTGCCTTGCATAGTCCATAGGAGTTCATGAGCTTGAATTGGATGCCTCTTATATGAATTGCATGGACATATGAATTGATATTTGTGGACTGGAATTATGGGATGTTGAAAAACATGCATATACTTTAGGAATTCTGGATTAATTGCCATAGCAATGCTATAACATCAGTACAACATTGACCATTTTTAATGCATACCTGAAATGGAAGCTAGCCTAGTACTCATTTTCTCTGTGTTTGTTCAGTACTTCCTCATCTTTTTATCTCGCGTGTAATTGCTAATTTACAGTATTCCTTTGCTTATGGTTGTTTGCATTTATTTGTTATTTTCGACTTAAATTGCATTCTCTTCCTAGTAGACTTAATCAACCATTCATCTATTTGATCACCTTTTGTTCCACACCTCATCACACACACTTCACAGTCTTCACTAAGCAATCTCCGAGGGATCAATATCTAGTACATCGTACTATACTACTTGTTGATAGTGTACACTTGCACTTGTGTTTCATAATTTTCACAACAACGATATATATATATATAAAAATATATTTCATGTAAAATGACTTAATTAGTCTTTCCTTTTATTAAATAAACCACACAAACCATTAAATTTTAAAAAATTTTGAGGAAATTTATGAAAAAGGACCTTGATTTTCTTAGGTGAAAAAGTTTAGGACTTTAAAAATAAAAAAAAAAATTAGGACTAAACTTGCCAAATATAAATTTGTTTGGAACAAAAATCACCAATTACTCTTATTATTTTTATTTAAATTGACTTGTCTTTAATGTTTAGCATTTAAATTCAAAAATATTAAAAATTTGAACTTTCACTATATGATTTTATACCAATTATTTCATGAATTATCTTGTAAAAATGATAATATATTATGAATCTATTTATTATGTAAATATTTATTTAATATATATACTTTATAATCTGTTTTAGCCTTTTATACTCTATATTATATATATAGAGTATTATGTAAAGAGAGATGATATACAAGTCATGTTAAAATGGACAAATATAAAAGGGTAAATTATCCCAGTAACACCTCAACTTTACGGGATTCTTGGTTTTGCACCTAAACAAAAATTTCGTCTAAACTCCAAATCCGTCTATTTTCCAAGGGTATTTTCGTCTTTCAGAACTTTCTAATGTTTTTTTTTGTATTTTTTTATTTATAAAAAAGATTTAAATTATTGCTATTGGCAGGATTCAATCCCCATTCACACGCTAAAATTTTAGGCGCTTTGCCACTGCGCCATAGACATTATTTGCATTGTTTTTTACAAGAGTTTTATATATTATCTTTAAGAGATTTTTGTTTTATAAAAAAATAATTTTTTTGGGTTGATTTTGTACATTGGGATTAGATGTATGAGATGGAAATTTGAAAGGTTTATCTTGGAAACAAGTCTTGATCGGGATTCATTTATCCAAAAAAAAAAAAAAAAAAAAAGTCTTGATCGGGATTCTCAACCGGCATCAACTCTGCATCTCTTCTCAACTACAAATAGGAAAGCTGGCTACCTAACTTCTTGTGAAGAATTCTCCGATATTATTAATAATGGAGAAGAAAAGTCGCGTGACTATAACAATTCAGGGGGAAGGCCAACAAGACCTGTCGATGAGGATTAGGCAAAATGTTCCTCTTCGGAAGGCGGCGCATGCTTATTGCGATAAACTATGCCTGAATTACGAAACCCTCTGTTTCACCTTCGACGGGATGAAGATCAAATATTTACAGACTGTAGAAGATCCGGGATTGGATGATGGTGATGTTATTGATGCTTGGTTCGATCAATCTGGCGGCGGCGGCGGTGGTGGTTCTGTTCACTAGAATTTTAGTTTTGCTAAGCGTTTTATTTCATTCCTCTTTTCTTGTTCTTAAGATTAGTAGTTTTCCCTGTGTTTATATCTATCTATCTATCTATCTATATATATATATATATAAACAACTAATTTTTATATAAACAACTATCTCCCAAAATGGTTATTTTTTATGAATTGAAGTGAACTAAAAATCATGTCCACTCAATTGCAGTAGTGAAAATAACAACTACCGGAAATAACCATTCCAATCCTACTCTATTCCTCTAATTTTTGATTGAACGCATTGGGGAAAAAAATTAGGGTTTACCTCTTCATTGCAGCAGGTTAATTGCACACCCTGCCTATTGGGTATTTCGGAATAACGTCTATGAGACAAAATTTCAAACCCCGGCAAGGCTAATCGGGCGTTGACGCGCATAAATTTGGAGGAAAATAGAGAATGGAAAGATAGATAGAGAGAGAAGAAAGTGATGGAGAGAGAGAGAGAGAGAGAGAGAAGTTTTTAAATCATTGAATCCAATTGATTGCGAAAATTAAATAATTTTTATAAAATAAAAATCTTCTTAAAGAGAATAAATAAAATGCTTGTAAAATATAATATTATTTGATTCATTGGGGTAGTGGTAAAGTACATCTATTTTTGACGCGCGATCGGGGTTCGAATCTCACTAAATGAAAAAATTAAATAATTCTTTATAAATAAAAAGTTTCCCTAAAAAAAGTTTTTAAAAAAATCCTAAATATAAAAAGACAGAAATGCCCCTGAGAAATTGATGGATTTGGAGTTTGGACAGAATTTTTGGACGGAGGTGGGAATTAGGCGATTTTTTTTTAGTTGGAGTGCAAAAGCTGGAAAAAAAATGTTTATGTGCAAAACTCGGAATCCCGAAAAGTTGAGGTGTTACCGGGATAATTTACCCTATTTTATATTTTTATACATCAATATATATTTTATATTTTTTCTCTTTATTTTACTTTTATTATTATTGATTGATAACTCGATTTTGTATCATGTTTTTATACATTAATTATGTTCAATTTAAATTAATTATGGTATTAATTGGTTGAAATTAGTTGTTTATGACATCTAATTACATAATTTTGGTTTCGGAAAAGTTTTGGGGACTAAATTGTAAAATTTGACAAAACGAGGGGCTAAAATGCAATTTTTGAAGAATTTCACTACGGCCGTGAAAACAGGATCTACTACGGGCGTAGTGCCGTCCAAATGCGCGATTTTCGGAATTTTTCACCTCAAAAGGTCTAGAAAGCCCCCAACTTCATCCCTATAAATAGAGGCATTGATGTGTTATTTGAGTTATATATAATATTAATATAAATAATCGAATAAATAATACTAAAAATAATAAGAATCTCTATGATTAAAATAGATTTGTCACTAATAAAATAACTCAATTAGGAAGAGCACCTATCGAAATAGTTTAGTAAATAAAGTGATATTCAGATTTTAAATTTATAAAAATCGTTTTTCCCTAAGACTTCTATTAAATTCTAGTGTGGAAAATATAATCAAACTAATTATGAATATGATTTGTGAATAAGGATCATTCAACAAGTAAATCAACCAATATCAAGAATGATAAGATTGAGTTCTAAATCCTAGAAAGCAAAGTAAAGAACAATGTAAGGAATAAAGCAAGTAAGAAGGTTGGGAGGAATTCTTTGTAAAATATAGGTGAGATAAGAGGATACAAAATACCAAGTATAGGATAATCTTGGATCTAGTATCATAGCTCCACCAAATTCAAGTCTAAAGTAGAATCTCTTCCATACGGATCGTGGCAAGAAATTCCTAGATTAAGAACACTTGAATGTTGACAAGATCAAATCTCCCATCAATCATCCTAGTCCGGTCCATCAAAAGGAAACTAATCACATCAACTTGGCACTAATCGTATATCCCGGTCCGGCCTAACAATTAGTGTTAATCCGAACCACAATCTCAAATCAAAGCTTGTACTAAAGATAAAATTCAGATCTAAAATCATCAATGAAATTGCAATTCGAATTAATAAAACCACAATCATTCCATCCAAGAACATCACAATATCTCAAGTAATTTGTAAAATAAAACCAACCAAATCTACCTACAAGAAATGTAGAAATGAGAATTCCTAAGGTTGGTTAACTAATTACAAAGAATAACAAGGAATAATAGAAGAAAAGGGGAAAGTGAAACATAGACATTAAACCTTCTTCCTCTTCAACTCCTTCTCTTGATTCTTCTTTGCTTCTTCAACTTGGATCTTCAATTTGTGTAGCCCAAATACCCTAGAATATATTTAGTAGATCTTGATGTGTTAATTTGAGTTATATATAAATAATATAAATAATCGAATAAATAATACTAAAAATAATAAGAATCTCTAAAATTAAAATAGGTTTGTCACTTAATAAAATAACTCAATTTAGGCAGAGCACCTATCGAAATAGTTTAGTAAATAAGGTGGTATTCAGATTTTAAATTTATAAAAATCGTTTTTCCCTAAGACTTCTATTAAATTCTAGTGTGGAAAATATAATCAAACTAATTATGAATATGATTTGTGATTAAGGATCATTCAACAAGTAAATCAACCAATATCAAGAATGATAAGATTGAATTCTAAATCCTAGAAAGCAAATTAAAAGCAAGTAAAGTAAAATCATGGATGAGGTAATATTGAATATGTGAAGAACTCACTAAACATATTAGAGAGAGTGGAGGATACACTTCACAACAAAATCAAGTATCATGATTCAACTATTACAATTTCACCGAATCCGAGTCTAAAGATGAACTTCCTCAATACGTGTCGTTGAAAGAAATTCATACGTGAAGAACAACTCGAATATATTAGTAAGATCAAATCCCTACTAATCATCCAAGGTCCGGTACATCAATAGGAAGACAATCCAACTAACCTAGCACTAATCGTATATCCAAGGTCCGGCTTAACAATTAGTGTTAACCCGAACCACAAGATCGAATTAGGGCTCAACTCAAGATAAACAATCAAATCAAAGCCATAATTGAAATTGCAATTCAAGTTAATGAAATCATAACAATCAACTCACAATAGATCAATCCCATAGTGAAAGTATAACATGAAACCAACCACTTCTACTCTAAAGAAATGTAGGAGAAGAGAGTTCCTATTAGGTTGGTAAACTAGATTAGAAGAATTATCAACAAAAATACTTGAAGAAGGTAAGAAAATAATTCCAAAACCAGTTGTCAATTGAATCCGGAAAGATCTCTTCACCTCAACTTTCTTCTTGAATCCTCTTCTTGTTCCTTGAAGCTTGAATGGTTGAAGTAGCTCAAAATCCTCTTGATCAAGTCACAAAACTCTACCTCATAGACCAAGGAGAGATTTCATAACCTAACTAGAAACATTTATTCACTAAAACAACCTAGGGAATTATCTAATCAAAGTTATTCAATCAAAGTAATAGAAATTCCCCAAGTTCTATACCAAAGTATATGAAATTGAAGAAGAACCCAATATGAAATTCAATATCTCAAAACAATATGAGAAACTAACCAAAAGCCAACCCTAATACAACCCTAATCCCACCTAATCCAACCTTAATTAATGGTAAAAATCCCAATATTTATAGATAACCAAAACAGGGGTAAAATAGTAATTTTACACAAAAATCACTAAAATCTCGGAACAGAGCGCCAAACACGGGCTCAGTGTTATACGCAACACGGGCTCAGTGATAGGTTCATCACTGAGCGCGTGTTCTTATGGCCGTGTTCAGTCTTCTGTATGGGCGTGTTCATGAACTGAGCACGTGTTCAATGGCTTGGCAGGGCGTGTTCAATGGCTTGTGAGGGTTTTTGGGGCGGGCGTGTTCCTGGGCTAGTTGTGTGCATCTTTCCAGAAATTGCATATTTAGTCCCTGAACTTCGCTCTTTTAATCGATTTACTCCACAAACTTCCCGAAAAAAAATTATTCGCAATTAAACGTGCACAATTAACATATTTATCTCAATTTACTCTAATAATCCTCAACAATTATGCACAAATACCCTTCCAAAACATTACCAAATTTAGCGTTATCAGATCTCCTTACGGAATGAGGCAAACCTACCAAATTAATCCCAAGATACTCAATACTACAACAAGTAGAGAGTAATATCTAAGAAAATTGGAAAATCAAAGTATAGATCTCTCTCTAAGTTCTACCAAACCTTTACAATTACTTAACAATTCAGCCTAATCAAACCTTAATACAAGCCTTCAAGCTAACCTAAAATCTAACTCAAAAGCTAACTCTAAATAATGGTAAAAATCCCAATATTTATAGATAACCAAAACAGGGGTAAAATTGTAATTTTACAAAACAGAATCTGGAAATTTGGCTCAACACGGGCGTGTTGCACCCGTGTTGGATATGCTCGACACGGCTGTCGCGCCCGTGTTTCGACCGTGTTACCTCCCGTGTTGGTGATACGCAACACGGGCGTGTTGGAAGTCGTGTTCATGGCTAAGCCCGTGTTGCTGAGCGTGTTCGTGCACTGTACTTTGGATCAATCGGAACACGGGCGTGTTCCTCTTCTTGGCTGGGCGTGTTCAGCCTCTTGGCTGGGCGTGTTCAGCTCCAAAAATTACATATTTAGTCCCTGAACTTTGCTCTTTTGATCAATTAGCTCCACAAACTTCCCGAAAACGGACATATCACATTTAAGTGCACAATTAACATATTTATCTCAATTTACTCTAATAATCCTCAACAATTATGCACAAATACCCTTCCAAAACATTATCAAATTTAGCGTTATCGGGCACCCATTCCAACTTTTTGGCAGATCGACATCGGTCGAACAACGAGAACCCGAGTGCCAACGTTAGATCTAAAGAGTTCTCGTAGTTTTTCGGTTTTTCGTTTTCTTTCTTCTCGAGTGTAGGGTTGAGCCTCCACCATAAGGGATACCTTATAGTTTAGTTGAGAGGAGTGATTTATTTGAGACACTTAAAAATTTATGAAATTTTGAGCAATATTAGAGTTTATTTAGAGTTGAAATACCTCGTCTCTAAATTATTTGTCTCGACAACATCTCTAGTTGAATACAAAATGGAGACAAATCCACTATTGTCTCAATTTCAACTCTATGTAGAGGCAACATAGCTATTAAAAAAAAATTGTCTCAAATAATCGTGACTAAATGGAGTCTAATAAAATTTGTCTTCTTTTATTTTTAATATTAGAGACATTATAGAGATAAACTATTTTTCGTCTCTATGATTAGAAAGATTTTAGAGACAAATGCGAGTCTAACGATATCGTCTCTATGCTAATTTGTCTCTACAACGTCTCTAGTTGAATACAAAATGGAGACAAATCCACTATTGTCTCAATCTCAACTCTATGTAGAGTCAACATAGCTATTAAAAAAAAATTGTCTCAAATAATTGTGACTAAATGGAGTCCAATAAAATTTGTCTTCTTTTACTTTTAATATTAGAGACGTTATAGAGACAAACTATTTTTCGTCTCTAAGATTGGAAAAATGTTAGAGACAAATGCGAGTCTAATGATATCGTCTCTATACTAATTTGTCTTTACAACGTCTCTAGTTGAATACAAAATGGAGACAAATCCATTGTTGTTTCGATCACAACTCTATATAAAGACAACCTAACTTTTAAAAAAACATTGTCTCAAATAATGGTTACTAAATGGAGTCTTATAAAATTTGTCTTCTTTTATTTTTAATATTTGAGACATGATAGAGACAAACTATTTTTTGTCTATATAGTTTGAAAATTTATAGAGACAAATGAAAGTTTAACGATTTCGTCTCTATGCTAATTTGTCTCTAGACGTCTCTAGTTGAATGCAAAATGGAGACAAATGCATTGGTGTCTCAATCACAACTCCTATATAAGTCAACCTAACTATTAAAAATATATTGTCTCAAATAATGGTGACTAAATGAAGTCTAACAAAATTTGTTTTTTTTTTTTTTTTTTAATATTAGAGATATGATAGAGACAAACTATTTTTCATATCTATGGTTGGAAAAATGTTAGTGAGAAATGAGAGTCTAACAATGTCGTATCTATGCTAATTTGTCTCTACTATTCAAGAATATGGATATATCATTGTAATTGGTTGGATTTATTTGACCTAAATTTTTTGAGACAAAAATACAAGTACTACCTAGTTGGAATAAGATTTACATATTATTCTATTTGATCTCAAAATTAGATTGACTAATGACGTCTCTATATTATCTTGATATAATTAAGCTATCTAAATTTTTAAAATTAATTTATTCTTATTTCTAGCTTTCCTAGTAACATAAAAGTATTAAAATTGAAAAATTTTACTAGAGTTTCAAAACTCTAAAATCGTTTATTAATAAAAAATTTATATATATTTTATATTTTATATTTTACATCCGAACTATATATTAGTTATTATTCTATAAATAGTTTCATTAGTTTAAATATATATATTTTTTTAATATTTGTTTTGCAATCTTTGTAAATAATAAGACAGTTTTAAAAATAACGGACAAAATATATTTAGGATATAATAGATTTTAATCATATGTCATTAAATTTTTTATTCTTTTTTTTATATAAAAAAAATCTATTAATTATTCAATCTTAGTAACCTAGTTTGTATAAATATAGCTCTATAATTATAACTATATTAAAATAAAAAATTTAGAAAACAATTTTTAATTTATAATATATTTTCAATGTATTTATGAATTATATTTGTACTAAAGTTGCTATTAATATTGATTTAACAAATATAACTAATTTAATATAAAAGTTTTTAAAACCATAGAGTACATAATTTTTTTTTATTAATGTACAAGGTAATATAATAGAACATTATGTATCATATTTTTGTACACAAAAACACTACATATTTTATTTAAAATAGAGAGGAAAAAGTTAATGTGAATTTATTTAACTTAAAATATTTATTATAAATTGTTGTATTATATCCCATTATATTATATAGCTACATATGTATTATATCTTATATATAAAAATAAATTTTTGAGAGACATTAACTTTCAAATTTATAAACATATAAAAATAACAAGTGATAATTCCCGTTTCTCTTTATTAATTTTAATTTATATTAATTTTTTATACTTATCTTATATTTAATGACTTTTTTTTCATTTTAGTAACTTTTTAATTTCTTTTGTTTTACTTTTCCTTCATCTTTATTTTTTTATATCTATCTTTTATGTAATTTTATCTATATAATAAGATATATATATATATATATAATATTATAAGTTTTGTAATGACATGATTTTATATTTTTTTCAAATTTTTAGATTTTATTATCTTTTTATTTTAATTTTTATATCTTTATCTTCTTATATTTATTTTTTATAACGTTTTAATTGTAACTCTTTTATTTGGTTTTTTTAATTCATATTTATTTATTTATTTATTTTAACTTTTCATCTTGGTATCTATATTATTTAAATTTTATTTTTTTCTATGAAATTAATTGTATTCTTTTTTTTTTTTCAATTCATTAATTTTTTATCTTTTCCATATTTTACCATTTTCTATTTAACATTCAATTTTCTTTTCATATTTCATAATTGTTTTAAAATTTAACTTTTAAATTTTCTTTAAAATATTTTATATCTTTTTATACAATTCTTTTATTTAAAGCAATAATCTTATTTTAATATTTTTTATTTTTATTTTTTCTAATGTGATTTGTATACACTTTTAAAATTATATATTCAAAGCCAATCATCTATCCTTTTTAGATTTTATGTATTTGTCCAATTTTTTATGTTTATAAATTTCTAAAATTTTTTATATTTCTTATTTTATGCCGTATATATATATATATATTAATGTTATACTATAAAATAATAGTACATAAAAACTTATTAAATTTGATTTTTTTTAAATATGTTTAATGAGTGAAATATAAATTAATAATGAGTAATTTGAATAATTATTTACTCGTTTACTTTAAAATATTATGTTACATAATGAAATTATAATTTTTTATTATATAAATATCTAATAATTTGATAAATACAATTATATACATGATAAAATTTATCAATTTATTTATATATACGTATTTTTAATATTTAAAAATTTTAAATCAATAATTTATCGAAATGAAAAAAAAAATTAGATAATTCCACACAGGTCGTCCTCTTTCAAATATACAACATGGACTCTGTCAATGTAATGTAGTTGGACTCTCATGTCGATGCGAATGAATCATCATTTCTATGGAGGTCCATGTTTGCCTTCTATGCAAGAGGATAGCAAGTTACAAATTTTGTCTCTGTAGGACATGTATTTCTATTACATTACTATGAAATTCATAAATGAACAAGTTTGGGGTTACCATTATCCTTTTAGTTGTGACGAATCTTTTATGTGTTCCTAAGAAAAGAAATTTGTTCATTTTTCGGGGTCTCAAAGGAGCTTGTAAACAGGGTGTGAAATGTTCTAACTAGTTTATAATTCAATTGTATGGATTGGATATAAATATTTAATCATTTTAATACATTTTTTATATTTATTTATTATTAAGATCTAACATTTTAATAAATATCGATTTATTTATATAAGATTACTATTTAATCTTGTCATAAAAATTAATTAAATTTTAAATAGTTTAAAGAAGAAAAAAAAATAAAATAAAATAAACAACATCAAATACATCAAATAAAATCTGAATTTTATATAACTAAAAAATATTTTTTTAATTGAATTTTTTTTTAGACTAAAAGGTTTTTCTTATCTAAAAAGACCTAGTATATATATATATATATATATATATATATATGAAAAATAACACCTAGTATATACATATTAATCAATAAATTATTTATATTTAGATATATTAATTTTTTTAATAGATATAAAATTCATATTTATATATAATAAATAAATATTTTTAGAAAATAATTAAATAATTAATTTTTTTATTAAAAGAGTTTAAAATTTTCAATTATCAATTAATTTATTATTTCCTCACAAAAATAATTTATTATTAATAATTTCCAAAAAATTAAATATTGAATCTTTCTTAAAAAATTCAAACCCACTTCTTCGAAAAACCCTATCTTTATGGAAACTAAGTCAAGCAGCGGGGATAATTACAACGAAGTTATGTGATTCCCCCCACAATCTTTCTGGTAAATCATTTTTTTTTTTTTAGAATTCAAATGTGAATTTCAAGGGATTGTATTCTTTATGTTTGTTTGAGATTAAACGTTGAATTACTACTTCATTGAAGAACTTTGGGTGATTCTTTATGTTTGTTTGAGATTAAACGTTGAATTACTACTTCATTGAAGAACTTTGGGTGAAATTTCAGGTAAGGCATCAATCAATTCTTTTTGTTTTAATGTGTCTTATGTTTATTCTGCAATATTCATTTGTTTTTTAAAAGATTATATTTCTTTATTTTTATTTCGGATTAAACACTGAAATTATAGCTTCATCGATGAAATTTTGGTGAAATTTCCGGGTAAGACATTAGTCAACTCTTTTTGGTTTAATGTGTCTTTTGTTTTATTCTGCAATATTCATTTGAACAAGAATTGTATAGTTTCCATATAACAATCACAGACAAACTACAAATAATCCCATTAGGTTAAAAGATAGATGAAAGGAAGATAATTTTAATACCAATAGATAATTATTTGAAAAAGTGAGGGAATTTTGGTTTTGTAGAGTTAGACTGTAGCAATCAAGTATAAATTGCACAAAACCCTACTAATAATCTAGAAACGTAGATAAAGCAAAAGAATTTTATTTCATACAAACTACCAGTAATAACATCTTTTTAAATTCATCTTATCATTTATGAGATTATATTATTTTTATCTTCTGTCGTTATTTGAGTAGAAATTTCTACTGTGGTAAATCAAAATAGTAGACAACTATATCATATATTATCTACAGTCAAGTTTTATGATATCTATATAAAAATAATTTTGAAAGAATTAAATAGACAAGTATAAATTTAGACATAAAATATATGCTATCTTATTTTGACCACTTTAATACATCCAAAAATATGTATGATGTATATAATAGTTAGGAGTAAACATATTTAACTCTTAAGTAATATATCCAAAAACTCATCAATCAATTACATATTAACTAAATTAATTTTCAAAAAAATCACAACCAACACTATTACCCATATAAAAATCATAACACTGATTTTGAATATTCCGATTTATGATAAACTTTTGGAATTATGAGCCGGATGATAAAATAATTCAAAAAGTTGAACAATTATTTTATAAAAATTTTCAACTTATATATATACTAAAATAAGAATAATCAATTAAAATTCTAATAACAATTTAGATTATCACAATATTTAGAACTATGTGAAAAAAAAAAAAAAATCTAGATATTACGTGAATTTGGGGGAAAAATGACTTTAACAACTCATACAATATTTAAACTTTTTTTTTTGGATAAACATAAATATTAAAACTTAAATAAGATAAAATAAAAGATAAGATAAGATAAGTATGGAAATAGTAATAAAATAAAATGAAAAAGATTTTTTTTGCTGGGAAAAAATGAAAAAGTTAAAAAAAAAAGAGAGAACAATAAAATTTAAAAGATATATATAAAAGATATATATATTTTGCCACAATATTATATATATTAAATATGTTTACTTTTGAAAATGAGTTATTAAATGCACCATCATAATTACTAATGCAACACTGTATGATAATAAAAAGGAATACTACAAAATAATATTAATTTTAAGCGTAATATAATAATAAATTAAAAATATTTTGGCCATTTTCGTTAGAGAGTATTTTGAGAAAGAAAACAAGATGAAGAAAGTCAAAATCTATTAGGATGCTGCTTTTAACAATAAAATTTAAATTTATAATGTCAAGACCTTATCTTCTTATCCATAATATAATTGACGGTGCTGTAGTTAATATATCACTTTGTATTAAATATATAAGTATTATAATTTTTTTTTTTTTTTTTTAGTAGCTTCAAAAGAAAATGGAAGAAAATAGACAGTGGATGTATAAGCGGCTAGAAAATGGACGGAAATCTTTTGTGAATGAATTTCTTTTGGGGGTTGAAACTTTTATCCAATTTGCATGCTCTCAAGAGGCATTTAAATTAGAAGGAAAATTAAGATGTCCATGTCACAAATGTCGAAACTGTAAATATGACATTGTGGACAATGTGAAGACACATATATATCAATATGGTTTTACTCCTAACTATTATAGATGGATATCTCATGGGGAAGAATTCATGCCTCCTTCTGTAGATGTTGAATCTGAATTTATAGAGGAGAATCAATATCGAGAAATGGTTCTAAATGTGGCGGGTCCATCTTTTAGAGTCTATGCAGATGAGCCAATGGAAGAAGAACCAAATCCAGAATTTAAAAAGTTCTATAATTTGCTTAGAGCCTCTACTAAGCCATTATACGATGGGAAGAAAAATTTAACAGAGTTGGAATTATTAATAAGCATGCTGACTATAAAGACCAGATGGAATACTCCTCGTGAGTGTTTTGATTATACAGCCCAAGTAATGGCTAATATTCCACCGTCAATTGATAATAGTGTTCCAAGGACCTTTTATAAAGCTAAGAAATTAGCTTTTGGTCTGGGCTTACCATATGAGAAGATACAATGTTGCATTAATGGTTGCAAGTTGTATAGAGGTGATTATCGATTTTGGGAAGAATGTTTCTTTTGTAAACATCCTAGATGGAAACAAAAATCAGTACCTTCAAGAAGGCAAAAGAATGTACCTTATGCTCAAATGCATTACTTGCCGCTCACTCCAAGACTAAAACGTTTATATGCCTCACCAGCTACTGCTACACATATGAGATGGCACAAAGATCATGAAAAGGTCCCAGATGAAATGGTTCACCCTTCAGACGGTGAAGCATGGAAGGCATTTGATAGAAGCCATCCTTTGTTCCAAGCTGAGCCACGAAATATTCGATTAGGACTTTGCACAGATGGATTTGCACCATTTGGACAATCTGGAAAGCAATATTCTTGTTGGCCCGTGATTGTTACGCCATACAATCTTCCTCCATGGATGTGCATGAAGAGTGAGTATATGTTTTTGACATGTATTATTCCTGGTCCCTATAATCCAAAAAAGAATCTAGATATTTATTTACAACCATTAGTGGATGAGTTGAAGTATCTATGGGAAGAAGGAGTTTTAACTTATGATGTATCGCTTAAGCAAAACTTTAAGTTGAAGGCCGCACTATTATGGACAATTAGTGATTTTCCCGCATATGGCATGTTATCTGGTTGGAGCACGGCTGGAAAGATGTCTTGTCCTTATTGCATGGAGAATACAAAGAGTTTCACTTTAAAGAATGGTCGAAAAACAACTTTCTTTGATTGTCATCGTCAATTTTTACCAGTCGGTCATGCATATCGAAGAAATAGAAATTCATTCAGCAAAAATAAGATAGAATCTTCATTACCACCTCCACGATTGGTAGGAGAAGAAGTTTGGCAAAGAGTTAAAAATTTACCAAAAGTAAAAGACACAGGTGGAAAACATAATATTCCCGGGTTTGGTAACTGTCATAATTGGACAAAACAAAGTATATTCTGGGAATTGCCATATTGGAAAAGTCTGTTGCTTCCACACAATTTAGACCTCATGCATATCATCAAGAATTGCTTTGATAATGTGTTTAATACTGTAATGGATGTCAAGGAGAAAACAAAAGACAACATCAATTCTCGAAAGGATTTAAAGGAGTATTGTCGAAGGCATGAGTTGGAGATTGATGAAGATGGGAGAAAACCAAAAGCATGTTATTGCCTTAATAAAGAGGAGAAGAAAATTGTGCTTGAATGGGTGAAGAACATAGCTTTTCCTGATGGGTATGCATCAAATTTGGCAAGATGTGTTGATAAGAATTCAAGCAAAATGCAAAACATGAAAAGTCATGATTGTTATGTTTTTATGCAACGACTCATCCCTATTGCATTTCGAGATTTAGTTCCTGAATCTGTTTGGAAAGCATTAACAGAGTTTAGTTTGTTTTTTAAGAACATAACTTCAAAGAAGTTATTAGTTTCAGAGGTTCATGCCATGGAAAAGTCTATTCCTATCATACTATGCAATCTAGAAAGAATTTTTCCACCAAGTTTCTTTGACTCAATGGAGCATGTACCGATTCACTTGCCATATGAAGCAAAGATGGGTGGTCCAGCACAATATAGATGGATGTTTCCATTTGAAAGGTGTGTAAATTATGCTTTTTTTATTGCATATATTATTAATTATAATTCTATTTTATTTTATTTGATTCATTAGTTTTATCATAAATTTTTATTAGGTTTCTCTTCAACTTGAAGAAGAAAGTGAAAAACAAGGCTAAAGTAGAGAGTTCTATTTGTGAGGCATATATTCTTGAAGAGGTTTCTACGTTTTGTAGTCATTATTTTGAAGAAGAGATGTCCGGAAGTTCTAAAAAAGTTGGTCGGAACCATGATGAGATTCAAACTGATAAGTTGTTGGAATTTTCAATTTTTAACTCCCCTAGGCGTCCTTCAGGACGTTCTACTGAAAGATACTTGGAGGAACGAGAATACAATGTTGCTTCATTGTATGTCTTGTTAAATTGTGATGAAGTTCAACCTTATTTAAAGTAAGTGAAATATTCATTTAAGTTTATTTCTATTCAATTTAGCAAAAGTATCTTTTTTTTTTGTATCTCTCTTCTAACTCCTTACAATTCATATTTAAAATAATTTTTTGAAGCAAATTCTCAAGGGAGTTACAAAGGCGTGGCATTACACCTAGCGAAGAGACTCGCGTGATTGAAGAAGAATTCATGAAATGGTTTAAGAACTATGTAATTTATTATTTGTTATCCATATAAAGAATTATATCTTTAAATTTATCTATAACATTTAATCTAACATACTATTCTCTTACTTTTCTAGGTGAATGATCCTAAAAACAATGTCCAAGATCAGATTATAAAGAGTATTTCATGGGGTCCACTACGAAAAGTTAAATCATATCCAATGTTGTTTGTGAATGGATACAACTTCCACACATTAAAACATTCCATTGGAAAAGCAACTGCAAATACTGGTGTGCGTGTAAATGGTGGTGATTATGGAGATGAACTAGGTGATTTTTATGGTGTGCTACAAGAGGTTGTGGAATTGGAATACATTGGACAACCACATATGATAACATATTTATTCAAGTGTGATTGGTATGATACATTAAGTACTGCTGGAATAAGAGTTAACCTAAACTACAAGATTGTTGAGTTGAACAAGAAAAAAAAGGTGGCCAAAATATGATCCTTTTGTTTTGGCCAAACAAGCTATCCAAGTATGTTATGTATCTTATCCAAGCAAAAGAAGGGAAAGGGCAGATTGGTTAGTGGCTTGCACTGTCAAGGCAAGGGCTACAATTGAGATGTCAAGTAGTGATTATGCATTTCAAGAGGAAGAAGTAGTTCCGTTGGAGAACACAAATGAGATACAAGAGGAAATAGTTCTACTTGATCCAAGGGGTGTTTCAGACATTGTTGCAGATGTTGATATGGTAGAAGAAGAAGCTAATTTTAATTTTGATGAAGAAGAAGAGGAAGATGAAGAATTTGATATTGATTTAGATGACAATACACAAGAGGAAGGAGAAAATTATTTTGATTCTGATTTTAGTTTGGAGTCTTGTGAAGAAGACTGAACATTGGATTAGTTTGTTTAGTTTAGTTTATTTTAGTTTGGAGTCTTGTGAAGAAGTCTTTTTTTTTTTTTTTTTTTTTTTAAAAGTATCTTCTAACAATTTCACTAATGTTTTTGCAGGGATAAACACTATATTCATAGTGAAAAGAATTTGGAGAAGGAGAATAGTTTTTCGAAGAAACTTGAGGTTAATACCTTGACTCTATCCTCTTTTTTATTTTAAAATAATTGTTGTAATAATTCATATATTCCTTTAATTATTGAGAAATTGAAGAATTAAGGAAATTTTTTTTTTATACATTTATGGTAAAGAGAATAAATTTAAATTTAAATTATATATATATATATATATGTGTGTGTGTGTGTGTGTGTAGATAATGTATACGTATTATTTTAAGGTTCAGATCATCTTCCATATTTACATTTGCTCATTTCTTTTTCTTTAATTGTAACAGTAGATTAATGCTAATATAAGTAACATAAGTGCATTTATATGAAGTTATGTATATGAGTGCGAGCCCATGTATAATTATCACCAAGTTCAATTTATATATGATATATGTCTTTTTATTTTTTAACTTTTTAAATTTTGCAGGTCCTTACACATTTTTATTTTCTCTAAACAATTTCAAGATGCCTAGAGGAAAGAGAAAACAAAAATATGGTCATGGTAGGGATGAGAGGGTCAATTCAATGTCTCAAATCAACACTAACCCAATAGAAGAAGTTAGAACATCTGTTTCTCAAAATAATGAAGACCAAGAAACATCAGTACTCCCAAATTTGCAAGATAGATCTAGTGCTGTTGAAGTATCTCCCAATATTGTTCAAGATGACAATGTTCAACCATCTAATTGCACAATAGGAGCCCCCGATTCAATACAACAAGATAACCAAAATGTTGAGATGGTTACTCCTCACGCACATGAGCCTAATAAGTTATTTTTTGCTGAAGATGGAACGTAAGTTTGATCACATCTTATGATGTTTTAAAATGACCTTATGTATTTTATTGCTTATGAAATTTATAAATCACAGGCCACTTGCATATGATGAAAAAGGTAAAGATATTAATGTAACCAGTGAGGTTACTAAGGCATGGCAATCAAAGTTTGATGATTTTTATCCACAATGGAGTAAAGTCCCATTATCTACTCGAGAGTTGTGGTTTTCTATTTTCCAGGTATTTTTATTTAACTTAAAATATTTTATCATACTTTAAAACTTATTTGAAGTTTAAAATCTAATCATATGCACTTGCTTTTGCAGAAAACATTAACATGGGATTCAAGATTGAATGCATCAGTTAGAAAGGCATTTGAAACAATTGGAAGTGTTAGTTTGAAGAACAATCTATATAAGGTGAAGAGTAATGGGAGAAAACCTCCATACATGAGTGATAGTGTGTACGCAAATGCAAAGGCACATTGGGATTCGAAGCTTTCAAGCGTCGGTCAGAAATTAACAAATCAAATCGAGTAAATGAGCAAGTCGGACGTGGTCCATCTATTCATTATGGGGGATCAAGATCTACAGCCAAACGCATCATAGAACTTGTACAAATTATATATTATTTTATATCAATTTTTTATTTTGTTTCCTCAAGCTTTATCCATACATTATTTTAATCTTTTTTTATTAAATATAATGACAGGAAAAAGAGTTAAAGAGGAAGCCAAATCGTGCTGAGGTCTACTTCAATGGAAAATACTCAAAGAAGCAGAAGAAATTCTCCGATAAAAAAGCTGAGAATACTTGGGTATAATTACATTTGATTTTAGTTATTTTTGGCTTGTGCAATTTCCTTTTAAGGTTTTTATTTTTCCTTTTGCGGGGTTTTGTATTTTGTTCTTTTAGTGATTGGTTATTTTTTGTGATTTAAAGGAGCTATTATTATTATTATTATGATTAATAAGGTTCTTATACATATGATCATGCCTATTTCATTCAAATGATTCTTAAATATATGCTTGATTGTGGAAAATGAATTATTAATTTCATCTACATTTTTTTTGTTCCATCTTGAGATGGTATTTTTATGTTCCTTAGTGAGAAAAATTAAAATGTGATGGGTACCTTATTTGATACTTGATCTTTAGATAAGTAAGATCATTTAATATTAGCTTAGTTGGACGGCTTTGGATGGACAATTTGAGAATGTATTGAAACTTTTTATTTGTAGTGCTTTAGCTTGATGCTACTATGTATTTTAAGTTTTCTCTATTTGGATTATGTGTCGTGACTATTTAGCTAGGAGTTATTGTCGTTTAAATCAAGTTATTTAAAGGAGTTATTATGTTGGCCTTATTCTTTGTATTGTAAGTGCTATTATCAGTTGTTTCCTTTTGCATTTGCAGGATTTATTTGTTCGTAATGTACGTGATACTCAAAGTTCTCAAGAGGGAATAACAACAAATTTAACAGATGATTCTTTATCAACACTTGGAGAATATGATGATTTATGGATAAATGTGGTGGGAAATAATGAACAAGGTCGAGTTTATGGTTTTGGAAGTGGCGGTAGGAAACTTCTTGGATTGGATAGTTCAAGAATATCATCTTATGCACCACCATCTACAGTGGTTGATCCTACTTCAATTGTTCAATGTGATGCTTTTAAGAATGCTTTGAATGAACAAGTAGAAAAGTTAAAAGGTGAGCACTCTCAAGAAGTTAAGGAATTGTTAGAAGAAAATAACAAATTACGAAATGATCAGTCACATCTTCGTGATTTGTTCAATCAACAACAACAACGATTGGAGGAGCTTTATAGTATCCAACAGAGACAGTATCGTGAATTTTGCACCAAGACACATAGTCATCCCGAGGGACTTGGTGGAGAAGAAACAAGTGACGAAGATGAAGAGTAAATACTTGAATACTTTTCAATATTGTCTTACCTTAGTTTTTTCCCGCTTTTTCTTGTTAATACTAGCTCTTATATCTTTATTAGACATTTGGATGCTTATTTGTTAAAGAAATATGTTCTTATATATTTATTTTGGAATATTATATTATTTAATAATTATATCATATAATTTATAATAGGTTTAATACAAAAATAACAATAGTAAAATAGCTATTAATTGGATACAAAATTTGTCTCCAAAACAAAATTATTATTATGGTCTCAAATTTGTCTCTAATGTATAGTCTCTAATTTGTCTCTATTATGGCTCTATATTTGCTAAAATAGAATCTTCAAAGAGACAGATAAAAGTCTCTATATAGAAACCATAAATCTAGTCTCTAATTTATCTCTAACATATTGTCTCTAATTTGTCTCTATGTTGTCTCTATATTTGCTCAATATAGAAACCTCATAGAGATGGATCAAAGTCTCTATATAGAAACCATAAATCTAGTCTCTAATTTATCTCTAACATATAGTCTCTAACTTGTCTGTATTATGTCTCTATATTTGGTCAATATAGATTCTTCATAGAGACGGATGAAAGTCTCTATATAGAAACTGTAAATTTAGTCTCTAATTTATCTCTAACATATTGTCTCTAATTTGTGTCTCTAATGTTTCGACTCTAAATTGTCTCTATATTGTTACAAAATGGAGTCTACCTGGTGACAACAACTCATCTCTATAGTAGAGACAAAATTTCTTAAAAGATAATATTGAGTCAAGATAGAGATAAAACCGAGTCTCTAACATAGAGACAAAATTTCATATTTTTGTCTCTAAGTTAAGAAGGGAATGGAGACAAAATAAAATGACTCTATTTTATATTATATCATTAAAAATACTTAGAGACGAACTAAAAGAAAATGGAGACAAATTATATTCGTCTCTATTTGTTAGAGACAAATCAAAAGTTTGTCTCGCACTTAGAGACGCCATGTTTAGAGACGAATAGCATGTTAGTCTCCATTTTATCTCTAGTAATAATTTAGAGACAAAATATATTATATAGAGACAAATTTGTATCGAGTTTTATTCTTCTAGTGGGACATGAGCGGGTTTTGGATTTGTGACTTTTCTTGTAACTTTTGGAGGTGTTAAATGATGATTTGAGATACGACACTAATTCCAGAATGCTTGTGCTTGATTTTATGTTGGAAATTGGGTAAAATTGTACTGGTTTTATCCGCTTCTGAATTTGATGCTGTCTTGATGCCGCCTTGATGCTGTGGCATTATTGCCACACACCGCCCATATCACTTCCCTTGCTCTTCAACGACTTAAGCACTTATGCCGTGTAGTTTTGCACTTCCCGATCCAGCTTTTGCCCCTTCCAAAAGTGAAGGGAGTTTCTATTCCTTAGTAACCTTCTTGTGGTTTAGTTGTTCCTTATTTATGAATTATCTTGGATGATTTCAGCTGTTTTTCATTTATCTGTTTGAGGTTGTTTTCGTTTTTTTTATTTCTTGTGATTGCAATGAGGACGTTGCTCTCTCTTAAGTTTGGGGGGGTCTTGCCTTCTTTGTTTCGTTTCGGTGTTGTCTTTCGTGCTTGTGGAAGAATCTAATGATGAGTTTTGTGAGAATTGGGGGAAGCTTCATGATACTACTTTTCAGTTGGTGTACGTGTTTATAATCCATAAGTACTTGTAGTTTGTGAATTTAACTGAACCGTAGTGAGAGTGTGACTTCATGATTTTGCACATTAGTCTATCCCCGAACATGTTGAATCTTTAGAAAAGGTTGAAATTGCATGAGACTTCAAGTTTTCAAAAGGTGCTTGTTAATTCCCTTGCGGCGAAATCCTAAGTGGTTCAGCATTTTGGAAAGGATCTAGGCACTTT
>JAHSUH010003456.1:0-10717 GCA_025388415.1 Cynanchum wilfordii
GGTCCATAGTGGTAGGGCTTCTCGCTTCATTATGATTTTAATTATTACACAGCAATAAAGATACTTTGTTCAATATTGGATTTTCATGCGATTCTTTTTTGTGTATTTCAGGATAGTGTGACTTTCTATTTGCAAAATCTAAGTGCGACGTTGTAATATATGATGCGCGTTATATTTTCTATTTTCTTTTGTATTAACATGATTCTATATCTTTTAGATACTTCCGTTTTTCCAATTCGCTTATGTACCTTCACAAATAATGTGGGCAGCGCATACTCCATTTATGTCAAATTTTTTTTTACGGTGCGAAAGGGTAAACTTTGACCTGCTTTATATGCATCAGTGTTCGCAAAGGAATGTGGTATCTAAACAACATAAGCAATATAATAAGGGAATACTTTCGTGCAATTTAAATAAGACATCAACTATTCTTTGGTTATCTATTTTCAATCATAACATAAATTAATATTTATATTAAGATCTTATATCGCTGTAATATTTCTGTAGTTTTTTGGACCTAATTTACAGCCAACAAATCAATTCCGCATTTGTTACGGATGAAAAACATCTCTTCTTAAGGGCCTAAAATATACCGAATGAAGCTTGGTCATGATAAAATTATCCATTTATTTCAGGCTAAATTGCATTACAACAGTTATGTATACATTTACTTGAGATAATTGTATGGGCTGAAGCTTGCTCTACAAATATTCTGATTTCCTTATCGAATTCCCTTTTTCTTATTTTATGTGACCGCAATATTCTTTTAACTTATATTTAAGGGAAGACTGAATGAAAGAGGCCATTCACAGAATTTTTTATGAATTTAAACAAGTGAAAAAGCCAATTCATTTATTTAATTTACTATTGTTGTGTATACTTTTTTATTAACAATTTGATAAAGGAGCTTTTTTGGTTCGATGTTTTTTTTCCGAGTTGAAGGTTATCTGAGTGGATTTTATGTAACCTTAAGCATCTTATGTGCCATTGTGAGCGAAAGAATTAATGGAAATTTATGAAGTTAACGACATAGCTAGATATTTCTTTTCGATATTTTATAAAGTGATATATCTGCTATTTAAGAGAAACTTACTTTTGGGAAAAAATGTCACATTAGATGAAAAATTAATGTGGAATTTTTCCAATACAGTTACTCCACTTCCCGTAAAGTATATTAATAAAATATACTAAATTTAATAAATAAGCTTGTGTTAATTGCAGCATTTTACCCAAACATACGACTTTTAGCTTAATAAATCACAAGAACCGTTGTGATCCAGGCGTTCCTTTGGTAATGATTAATTGATGTTTATGAGTATAATCGAGTAAAATAGAAATACGCATTTCTTTAGATTATAATATAACAGTAATCTTTGTTTTGTGCGGTATTTTTCATACGCCATAGATGGACATTCCTTTTTAGAGTAGGACTCACACACCACACAAAACGGAGGATTACCATGCGTATTAATTTTACAGCACCAAGTTTACTGTAACAAATATATATATATATATATACATGTATATTTGCAGTGAACTGAGTAGGGTTCCTTTATTTAATATGTAATATTAGCGTAACGCAGCCTTAGTTTTCTTTTCAGAATAATTAACTCTGTCACAGTTTTTTTCCCTTCCAATACTCGCATTCGTGCTAATTTATATGCTCAAGATATTTCTGTTAAATTCATCTTGATTTATAATTTTTTATGCTTCCAATGAAAATATTACAACAAATATATCAGACAATGACACGTGTTAAACGGTTTAGTAGAGTAACCAGAAGTGGTACATGGATTTCTTTAGGGACAAATAATTTAGTACGACTTTTAGACATAAGGTGCGAAAATACTGATTTTATTGGCTCTTTGAATAAGTGCATTATTGCATACAATAGGTGCGGAGGCCTTATAGCCATCTACCACAAAGATGCAGCATCATCAGAGGAAAGGAAGATTTTTCTGTGCAATAGTTTGCTACATCCTCATCGAATTTCGCCTTCTATCGCAGTGACACACGATGTCGTATTTATGTGCTGGAATGACTCCAGCAATCACCTGATAGTTGTGCTCAATAGCAAATCGATACTCTTCTTTAATTATCGGGGTGAGATTGCGTCACCCACAATTTTTACTGGAGAGTTGCCACAATTATTTGCTTCCACAGAATCTGGATTTGTTGGCCTTACCTATTTTCGAGAAGATTTTGGAGTTAGCCTGTTGTTCCTTTTGTATTCTGAGCGCGACGGTTATACACTAAAAACAGTGGATTTACCCTCAGGGTTTCAAAGGATGCATTTAACTTCTGCAATGCTTGTTGTTCCATCCCGACAAAGTGGTACAGGATTTCCTGAGGTTTATTTGCCAGCTATGGTTACACCTCTTTTCTCGAATATTTACCATTGCGTACTTAGTCCAGTATCAAAGTGCTGCAATTTGGATATTTCCCTTTCGGGAGGGAGCATTATGCAGTTTGCTCTTTCTCCTGACGGAAATTGTGTATCGCTCTTACTAGAGGACGGCTCAATTTATTGTACCAACAGGAGCTTTGGGGACACTGTTAAGATATGGCATATTGAGGTCAATGGGACACCTCAACTAATGTGGTGTGGCAATGGATGTGTGGCATGTTTAATGGTAGGCAATGTTGGAGATAGTGGCATGGAGCCATCCGCAACTCTGTTTCTTATAAATCCCGATGATTCTGAGGTGACCGATTGCGTTTACGATTTAACACCTGATACTCTTCTACTACAGGAATGCGATGGCCTTCGTTTGATTGGTACTAAGCTTTATCAATTTTTACAGGTGGTACCTCCTGAGGTACGCCGAGTTTTTTCAGTCGGCTCGCGTGCCTATGGTGCTGTTTTACTATCCACATACGACGAATATATTGCAGGAAATGCCGCAGCTGTTACCATGATTCGAGAAATTCAGCAGAATGTAGACGGATTAGTCGAAGCAATCAATGATTGTGTGGCAGCATCCAATCATGAATTAAACGTTACTCAGCAGAAACGATTGCTTCGTATCGCAGCTTTTGGAAAGTCATTTTGTTCCGTTTACGGTTCCGATTTTTTTGTGAACACTACACAGAGGCTTCGAGTCAGAAATACTCTAAGAAATTGGTCTGTTGGAATGCTGTTGACGCATGAACAACTCTGCTTCCTTGGTGAAGAGAGACTTATAAATAGGCTTGTTTGCTGTGATCAGTACCAAGTGGCTTACTCGATTTGCGATAGCTTAGGCATACAGTGCGATGACGTTCTGAATAAATGGGCTTTGGCTAAGCTCACAAACAGTAAAAAAAGTGGATTACAAGAGAAGGAAGTTGCCAATTTGATTATTCAGAAGTTGAAAGGATTTAATCGCCCCCCTGTTTTCCGAGCTTGCGAGGCTTGCGAATGTAAATGGAAATAGGCTTGCGGCTCTTGTCTTTCTGAGAGCTGAAACAAATCCTTCGCGGCGGGTTCTGATGTTTCTTAGCATTGGCGAACCTGAATTAGCATTAGAGAGTGCCATAGGTACAAGTGACACAGATCTCATTTTCACAGTAGTGTCGCATCTGATAGAAAGTAGAAGAGTCCAGTCCATACCACTTCTGGAAGCCTATGAGGAGTCAAAAGCTATACTTTCCCAATACTCATTTGCTAGTGAGGTCAATCGCCAAGTTATGGATGCATTCTTCCAGAGGAATCCTCAATACCAGACTTGCATTGGCTTGCATAGGTATTTCCAAGAAGAAAAGCGATTAAGTTCTTCACTTGGAAATGCACGACTTCGTGCTGAGGTCCAATGGGAAATGCTCCAGGAATGCAAGAGTACAGCTATCCAGCAAACCATCGTGCTCGCGTCAAGGGAAGCTGATCAACTTACCCCTGCCAATAATCACGGGTTTAATAAGCTATTTTCACCACTTTTGAATTCAGGTGAAATTATTTCTCACTCAGACTCCATTGTGAAGTCTCTCCGCACTCATTTATCTGTTATTGAGGAGCAAACTCGTCTTATGAAGGAGTTTAATGATGATCGCTTTCTGAATGCTAGTATAGTCGATATGATTCGTTTGGTTCTTGAGCGTGGATGGCAATCAACTGCAGAAAAGTTAAAAGTCAAATTTAATATCCCTGACAAAACGTTTCAATGGTGTATGTTGAATGCTTTCTCAAGAACAGGACAGTGGCCATTAATTGACGAGCTTGGGGCTAGGCCACAAAACCAGCTTTTAATTAGTGCGGAGCATTTTGTTACTGTTTTGTTATCCCATAATCGTCCACGGCATGCGAAGCAGTACATTCTTCGCGTACCACTAATCGAAAGAAGGATGGAATATTATGTCCTTTGCGAGGACTGGTTAGCTGCAGCCGCTGATTGCCGCCACAATGGTGATGCTAATCTACTGTCCCAGCTCAAGGAACGCGCCAAAGGAAATCAAAAAATATTAGAGCAAATAGATCAAGGATGGAATCAACAACCAAGGTCGTCAGGCCTTAATCTTAGTAGGCTCTTCATCTGATTTCTTGTTACTACTGTCTATTCATCGGCACACCCACACCGACACCCATATGTATATAATATACGATATACTAACCCATCATGCTATTGCGCATATCAATTAACATGCTGAAAATGTGCATGTTATTCAAAATATTTATCTGTTATTTCTCCTTTACACTTTTGCTTCTAATTTCGTTAAATTTATCGTAACACTTTATTGACCAAACGAACAGAAAAGCACTCTAAATAGTGTGCTTTTTTCTTACACACGTTTGAAGGCTTCTTCCAATTTAGATTGTACATTCCTGGGTGTTTAAAATAATTCGTGGTTAGTAAACTATCAGAAGATGGTCACTAAAGAAGAAGCAAGTAAATGGAAATTATCTGACTTAGAGCTTCTCGAGACCGTCGGTACTGGCACCTTTGGACGTGTTCGGGTATGCCGCTCCAAAGACTCCTCGAAATTCTGTGCTTTGAAGATCATGAAAAAGCAAGAGATTTTGCGAATGAAGCAAGTTGATCACACTCTTGCAGAGGCTAGTATCCTTGATGTGATTTGTCACCCTTTTACTGTCAATATGCTTAAAGGCTATATGGATGAGGACCATCTTGATATTTTAATGGAATATATCCCTGGTGGGGAGTTGTTTTCACACTTGCAGAAGGCAGGTAAATTTCCGAACGATGTAGCAAAATTTTACTCCTCTGAAGTGATTTTAGCCTTTGAGTATCTACACAGTAAAGAGATCGTTTACCGAGACCTCAAGCCAGAAAATCTTCTCCTTAATTACGACGGGAATCTTAAAATAACTGACTTTGGCTTTGCAAAGCGAGTAGTAGATCGGACATTTACTCTTTGTGGTACACCAGAGTATTTGGCCCCTGAAATTATCCAAGGCAAAGGCCATGACAAAGCGGTGGATTGGTGGGCATTGGGGATTTTACTATATGAAATGCTTGTAGGCTATCCTCCCTTCTTTGATGAGCACCCGTACAAAATCTACGAGAGAATATTGGAAGGAAAAGTATTGTTTCCAAGCTGGGTGGACGCAAAGGCGAAAGATCTAATTAGGGGGCTTCTGACACCAGATTGCAGCAAACGTCTCGGTTGTAGGAAACGTGGTGTAAATGATATTAAACGTCATAATTTCTACTCCGGCGTTGATTGGGATGTTGTGCTTGCAAGAAAGGTGAGTGCACCAATTCCGATTCGGTTCCACAGACCAGGGGATACACGGTATTTCGATAAGTACCCCGAAAGCCCGCATAAACCCCTCCGTGGTCTTACTTCAGCTCAGCAAGAGGTTTTTGCCAATTTTTGTGGCGGAAATTATACACAGGAGTAATCAGGTGCTTTCTTTTGTTGCAAAGATAAGGAATTGAATAGTGACAATTTAGGCAAAATTTTTTTTTTTTCGTAGAGCGCTATGACCTACTATGCACTGGGAGAGAGGCTATTGTAAGATGAGTTACGAAAAAAAAAAGGCAAGGATGTACCGTGAGTGCACCTTTCTATTTTTCATGTATACATGCACGATTACTAACAAGGAAATATGTACAGCGAAGGTTTGGTATCAGTAACAAAAATACAAGCTGTCATATATGAGCACAACAACTGATTTATCGTTTGATCGGCTCACGGCACAATGTATTTTTTTTTCCCGGATAGCAAGATCCAATTTTTCTTTCAAGTTACTGTGTCTTTGGTGTCCTGGGTTTGTTTTACCCTTTTCTGTATTATGCACCCCTTTAAAACACTTTCCACACTAGGTTATATTAGTTAACTGAAGAAAAAGAAAGGTTATTGATACGTTTGATTCGGGAGTTTGATTGAATATTTTTTATTCACGTTTCTAGTCTCACAACCTTAAACTATGTGAACATCAAAAAAATGGCATTGTGAACAAATCTCTGACAAAGATAAGGAGTTTTTTTTAAAAGGCTTTCCTTTCATTCTTCAGTATAATGAATAGATCATTGCATACTGCTTGCGTGTCGTGTTGTAGTTTGAAAGAAAGACATGCATACGCTAGAAGTAGCATGACTAACGAGGCGCATTTTTATCGGATGCAAGCTAATCATAAGAAGTAGCTGGTTTAGTTTTGCGAGGCAATGAGGAAAAACGAAAAGGATAAACCCATAAAATTAGAAGAAATGATCAATGGTAAGCGGTGTACTCATTTTTTTTTTGCTGCTTTAAGTTTGTTATATCAAAGGTATTTTGTTGTTTTTCAAGCTTTCTGTCTTTAAGAGTTAAATCAAAGTTAGCTTAAGCGCCGGTGCACGTTGCACAGTAAGCCCTTTATATGATAAAAGCTGGGGGGCGGTGTATACCTGTGTTTACGCGATTACTGCCCGGATCGAATGCCAGAAATGTTAGCAAGTCTACAGAAACTGCCCATGATGTATGCATTGTCTGCAGAAAGAATCATTATAATGTGTTTCATGACGGATGATGCTCAAAAGATGGGTCTTTACGCCTTTGATGCAGCTACGGAATCTTCTTTTAAGTGTGAGCAAGATGAAGAGGCTCTTAGTGAGGTGAAGAATAGAGCAAGGACAGGTATGAGTTGGCATGAATTCTTTGAGACGGTAGCTTTATCATTTAGAAAAAACTGTGTTTCAGTACAAAGCTTTGCTCGCAGCATTAAGGACACTGCGAATGAAGAACTACCTAACAAAAGTCTCAGTGCTTCCTTCGTCAATGAACTACACCTTTTTTGTTATGGAATCGAATTTTTATTGACTCAAACCACGGAGGACATGCAGACATACCTCTTGGAACGTATGGTTAAAACACAGCGGCTGATATCTCACCCAAAGGAGTACCTAAGGGTCATGCTACAAGGCATGCGCGATGAGGCCACTATGCGGTGTAAATGCGAAAGGCTTAATGCGGTGCTTCAATCACTACAGAAGTCATCGGTTCGTATCCTTGAACAGGTGGAGCTCAAAAAAAAACGACTGTCTGAATTACGAAAAGTTATTAATCTTGAGTTGGGGAAGCAAGAGAATAATCCTTGGGCGGAAGTCAGAGAAAGACAGCGGCGTAAAAATCCCGGAAATGCAGCAAGGGTGCTAAATCCACTTATAAGCCATACCTGTAAAGACTTCGACAAAGAATTGTTGCGTTTAATTAAAAGCCGATGGATAAAAAAGGAAGAATGTGATCTCGCATCCCTTGCTAACCGGGTAGTGCAACCTTACTCTTCCGAGGAACTCGCCGAAAGAATCAAAACCTTTAGTAATCCTCGATACCAGTCTGTATGGCAAGCACTTAATAAAATAGACGATTGGGACTATAGTGTGTTCGACATACAAATTGCTATGACCGGTGGCCACTGTGGTTTTCTCGCCAATCAGCCACATGGGGGATCCCTTTTTGTGACTTTATATGCTCTTTTATGCAAGTATAACTTTCTGGAGGAGTTTGGAATGGATGAGCAGATTGTGCTCAGTTGGATTAGTGTCATAGAAGGTGGCTACCAAGATAATCCTTACCATAATTCAATGCACGCTGCTGACGTCGTACAGATTACCCATTATATCATTTCTAAGGGTGGACTTGCTCATAGGTGCAAGCTTACAAGACTTCAACTATTATCTGCAATTTTTGCAGCCGCGATTCACGATTATGATCATCCTGGGATAAATAATCAGTTCCATATCAAAACTTCGAGCCACTTGGCCACTCTGTACAACGACCACAGTGTGTTGGAGAATTTGCATGTTAGCAGTGTATTTGAGTTAATGCGAAATCCTGAGTTCAATATTCTGGAAAGCTTTCATGAGGAACAGCGAAGAGAGATTCGCGGGACGATGATAGAGATGGTGTTGGCTACAGACATGAGCCTGCATGAAAAGTATCTTTCAGAACTTAAAATAAAGCTCCAGGAGCGTGCCGTATTTACAGATCCCGCAAATCAGATTTTAGCCTTAGCCTTAGCACTCAAGATGGCCGATGTATCCAACTGTGGTCGCCCATTAGACTTATACTTACAATGGAGTGCAAAAATATCAGATGAGTTTTATCTACAAGGTGATCGTGAGAGGCAGTTGGGGATGTATTGCAGTCCCTTCATGGATCGTCTTCAGCCTAGTATGGGAAAGGGACAAGTGGCATTTATAAACTTTATTGTGATCCCTTTTTTTGAACAACTGGCGGTGCTTCTTCCAGACCTACGTTTTGCTGTGGATTTTGCTGAGAAGACAAAGGAATATAGGTCCATGCATGACAACTTGGAAGGGAACGTGACTTCCACATTGTGATTCTATTAAATAAACCGTAGGTGATGCAATTTTTTTTCTTCCTTGCTAGTTATTTATTAGTCAAATTTTTCTGTTTTTATAATGCTTTCAACTATTTTTTTAGATCTTTTATTCTCACATTTTTTAACTTAGTATGTTCACTATAACAATAAACCTTTTGTCACTTGGGATCTTTAGGCTGTTTACGTAATTGCGTGAACAATTCCGTAAGCAAGAAATTTTCTGAAGGAGAAAATGGTTCAAAGGATAAATTCTCTTTACCCTCTTGCCTAATTTGATGTAAACTTTTTTTTTTGTACTTTGATGACGCAATAAACTTGTCAGTCGATTTTTCTATAAAATTAACATGCACGAACGATATCGAGGACGCCGTAAATTTAATCTGATTTCTTTATTTATTCACTTTCTTCTTGCATGCTTTACAAAAGTGTAGATAAATAGACACACGGACAAACACACAAACAAGGTATCATTCGTATTTAACGGTAAATAGGAATCAAATGAGTCGTAGCCATCTTTCTGAACTGTGTTGCAGAGATGAAGTCGAACCAATTTATTTATATCTTCGTCAGGTAGCTCCAGATGCAGTAGAATTCATTGATAGTATGAACGGCGAATGCGATGATGATGCCATGAAATACGCAAATGGAGTATGGGGATTTCGAGACGGGGATGGTCGCACAGCGTTTCACTGGGCAGTTGCCCTTCGAAATTATGGTCTAGCAAACACTCTTATGAATGAGCCCTACAGATCTCCTGTGCTCAGTGAGGATGAGGATGGTGTGACTCCCTTTATGACAGCGTGTATGGTGGGTGCACCCGAGAAATTTGTGTCGTTGATACTTGAAAAAAGTGCAATAGTCTACAATCTCTTTCTAAAATGTCCTATATTGCTACGAAGACGCTCGAAAGAGGGAGGTAGAGTGAAGAACGATGGAGCCCAGAAAGTCACTGGGAATCCCTACAATAGTGCGAAAAACACAGAGTATGGTGCCGTGGTGACCGATGACGCTCTCAACGCCCTCACCGATGCTCCTACTTGTGATGAGTCTGTTGTCAAATATTATATTGTCAATGCGGAGGACTCGATGGGTAATACAGCCCTTCTTCATGCAGCTAGTCGTGGGCACAGCCATTTGGTCGATTTCTTAATAAAAAGTGGAGCTAACTTGAACCACCGGAATAAACGTGGCCAGTCGGTCCTTCATCGCTCTGTTGGACGCGGTGATATGAGCACCGTCGAGAAGCTTTTGTTTGCTAGCAAACAGAAGATCAATAGGACCAAGGAGGCACATCAGGGTTGGGTGAATATTCAGGACGACCGGGGCGATACTGCTTTGTTTTACGCTTCTATGGAGAATAATGAAGATTTAGGGCATCTTTTACTTCAAAATGGCGCGGACCGATATTTCCGCAATAAAGAGGGAAAGGAGTTTTGGGAGGTTTGAATTCCACATGATGCTTCATAATATTATTATGGCTTACTCCTCATCCATACAAGGTTTAACATTGTGTTGCCCTCATATTTAAGACGAAAAATATCATAGGTGAGCTACCAAAGTGCATTTGTATTTTCCACTTCCTGAATGCTACCATGTCACCATCTGGTTTTTATTTTAATCGAATATAAAAAAACAACGATGACAACATAACGACTCCACATGATCATTAGGGCTACACTAAACTATTAAATGAAAAGACGTGAGGCGCGTCGTAAGCGTGATCGTGAGAATTTACCCCCTGCGCTTGATCTATTAATTAAATTAGTACCTCAGAACACCGATCCACGCAAGTATTTAGAGCAACACTTCTGCTCTTCTCGCGATCGAAGCGGCGGTACCACGAGGGATGAGGACACTTTTATTGAAGGTGAAGGCTAGAGCGACTTCTCGTGACCCTCAGAGGGGGCTGTCCGGATGGTGCAAGGGACCTCCTACATGTTACCCGGCGCGTCC
>JAHSUH010003458.1:0-38559 GCA_025388415.1 Cynanchum wilfordii
AATAAGATGTATGTAAAATTAAGGAAACTTATGAAAGAATAAAAATGGAAAAAGAAGGTAATAAAGATGAGTAGCATGTAAAAAGAAATAGAAAAAGAGAAGAAATCAAATATACTTAAATCGGACGCAAAACTTTGAGGAAAAGAAATTGAAACAGGGAAATATGTATGCTCTCTCGGGCAGCAAACAGAGATAAAAACAGGGGAATTTAAAATATAGCTATTGAATTTTTACAAAAACAGAGTTACTCATATTGAAGCTCTTGGAATTTTTAGTAAAAACAAAGGATTGAGCCATTTAGCTCTGGAAAATTGATAAAAACAGAGACCTAAGGTTGCCTCTTTGGAATTCACATACCAAAACAAAGTAAGTGTGTAGCGATGCTACTGGAATCAGAATTGTAAAAAAAAAAAGAAATAGCATGCAATTAGCTACTGTACTAATCAAAACTCAAAACCTGCTTTTGTGTGAAGGACTTGAGGAAAAACTATCACACATTCACTGTAAAGGTATCAATTTAAGGGAAAATAGTCTTTTGACAAAAAACTTAAGCATAGAATTTCTTCAAATTTATGGCGTTCCATGTTCGAGCCACTTCTTGACCATTTAAGTCTTGTAATTTGTAACTTCCATTTCCATAATCATTTTTAATGATATAAGGTCTTTCCCAACTTTGATCGATTTTCCTGGGACGGTTTTTGTCTACTAACAACATTTTTTCTTAAAACCAAATCTCCTTTGGTTAATGGACGCATCCGATTTTCTTGCAATGTTCTTTTGCTAACTACATCTTGCTACGAGTTTCTTTGATTGCTACATCATGTCGCTTGGTTTCCATTAAAACCAATTTTTCTACTAATTTTTGATTATTGAATTCAGGACTAGCGAAGTCGATACGCATGGAAGGACTTCCTATTTCCACCAGAACCAATGCTTCCGTCCCAAAACATAGAGTGAAAGGAGATTCACAAGTCCTTGCATTAGGAGTGGTTCGATAAGACCATAATACATTAGGTAATTCTTCAACCCATTTAGTTTTACAATCATCCAAACATTTCTTCAAAACTTGTATTATATTTCTATTTGTGACTTCAGCAAGCCCATTCTTCTGTGGATGACCAACGGAAGTGAATCGGTGGTCGATTTGTAAATCATTACTCACGAGCTTCAACTTTGCTTTCCATTATCAGGTGATAAGTACATGAGGAATACCAAAGCGAGTAATGATATGCTCCCGAAGTAGTCTCTAGCCTTTGTAGTTGTGATAGTTGTTGTAGCTTTGGCTTCTACCCATTTTGTGAAATAATCAACAGCTACGAAAAAAAACTCATTTCCTCCAGTAACCTTAGGAAATGGTCCAACAATATCCATCCCCCATTGGTAAAAAGGAATCGACGTTGATAAAGAATGTAACTCATGTGTTGGAAGGTGATGCAGATTGGCATGAATCTAACATTTCCGACATTTTTGGACAAAAGCTATGGGGTCAACTTCCATAGTGGGCAAAAACTAACCTGCACACATTATTTTTCTCATTAAGCTTTATGCTCCAATGTGAGCTCCACATATTCCCTCATGAACTTCTCTCAAGACGTAATTACCATCATCCTTTTTTATGCATTTTAGTAATGGCCATGAGAAAGCTTGTTTATATAATTGTCCTTCCACCATTGTATATCTTTGACTCATTGTTTTGATCCGTTTAGCTTCAACAGGATCGTCCGGTAGGTTTCCAGTTTGAATGTATTAGACAATTGCTGTCATCGAAGTTGCCATGGTTACGGATGCTATCACAGGTTCATCTATGGACTTATGCGTTAAAGGCTGGATCCAACTTCCTGTAATGTTCTCCCCTATTTTTAATTTGGACAAAGTATCAGCCTCACTGTTAAGGTATTGTGGCACATGTTCAATTTTTATGATATCAAAATTCATCATATGGTTTTGTACCTTGGTCGGATACAGACGCATGATCACACTCTTGGCTCCGTACGTCTGATTGACATGCCTTTCTATTACCTGCGAATCAGTTTTCACAATTAGCTATTTTATACCAAAAGAGATGGTTGTGCGTAACATGGCAATTAAAGCTTCGTATTCGGATTCATTGTTTGTAACAACAAAGTGGACTTTAAAGCATAAGAAAATCGAGTACCTTCTGGACTTTGTAATATAAAGCCAGCACCTCGTGTTTGTACTCAAGAAGAACCATCTACATGTGCGGTCCAATAGACTTGTGGATCAAAATTTTCATTCGTGTCATTACAATATTTTCGATTGAAATCGGAAAAAGCTTGTGCCTTGATAGTTTTTCTTTGACGGTATTCAATGTCATGTCCCGAGAGTTCAATTGCCTATTTCATGAGGCGTCCAGATGCGTCTGGTTTATGTGGAATTTGTCACATTGGGACATTAGTGTATACATGAATAGTATGAGCCTGAAAATAAGGCTTCACTTTCGAACTGTAATGACAAGCATTAAAATGTGTTTCTCAAGAGAAGAATATTTAAGTTCGGGACCTTGCAGAAAGTGTATTAGATAATAAATAGGTCATTCTGTTGTTGTTGTACGAATAATTAGAAAGAATGGAGCCTAAGGAGTATTCCGATATGGAGATGTGTACATTGATGATTTGCCATCTCTTGGAGATGTAAGTAGAGGAGGTTTCTTTGAGATAATCTTTCGGGTGGTCAAAAGCTTGCTGGCACTCGTTCGTCCATTGAAAATTATTACCTTTAAGGTTTCGTAACACTTGTTGTGTGAATGTTAGTGCATGAAAAAATTAAAAGCATTAGAAATAAAATGTCGAGTAATTATACTGACCCGATAGAAGGGATAAGATTTGTCTCTAGCTCTTGCCAAGAACCTATTGAAATTCGTGATGCGTCCAGTAAGTTGTTGTACTTCTTTTAATGTTGTTGGTGGCTTCATGTCAAGTAAAGCTTGTATCTTCTTTGAATTAGCTTCAATGCCTTTAGGTGGCATGACATATCCTAAAAACTTTCCAGTTTCTACTCCGAAAGAACATTTTATAGGATTTAGCTTAAGTCCGTGCTTGACGAATGGTTGTTACCGTTTCCCATACATCGACAATGAAATGAGTTGCTTCTCGAGTCTTAATAAGAATATCATCAACATATACTTCAACATTTTGTCCCAACTGTTTTGTGAATACTTTTTATTCATCATGTTTTGAAATCAGCTCCAGCTTTCTTCAAACCAAATGGGATACGCTGATAACAATAAAGTCCTAAAGTTGTTACAAAAGATGTTTTCTCCTCATCTTCAACCGCCATTAAGATCTGATGATACCCCTTATCTGCATATAGGAAGCACAATAGTTAATGACACGTAGTTGCGTCCACAAGCTAGTCAATTTATACCCCTTATCTGCAAGGGGAATGGTCGTTTAGGTATGTACTTGTTAATAGATGTAACGTCTACACACATTCTCCATGATCCATATGGTTTTGTGACAAGCACCGAATTTGATATCCATGTGGGATATTCTATGCTCCTGATGATACCTACGTCCAATAAATCATTAACTTCCCTTTTTATTACTCTTTGTCGATCTGTTGCCAAGGAACGTCTCTTTTGAACTATTGGCTTAAAAGAATCTGGTATGCCCAAACGATGTTCCGCTAACTGTCGCGACACCATACCAAGATCCTTCGTCTTTCAAGCAAAGAAATCTTGGAATTCATTTAACATGTGAGTCAACTCCATTTGCAACTGTGGGGACAAACATTTGCCAATACGCACGATTTTACCATCTTGTCCTTGCATCCGACACCCAATGAGTTCCGATAAAGCTTCAGTTTGTACATCATCCTTCTTGGCATCTTGACAGATCACTATTTCTGATTAGATTGCGTGCCTTTCTATCACAAAATATGCTTGGATGTCTCATGAAATACTATGAACAAAACTATTAATCATCATATAAACCTTATTATGAAAAGTGTTGACTTGTGCTTCCACCATTGCAGATGAAACTCCTGTCGCGATTGTTCAGCATCAGCCTACTTCACCAACTCCTCCTTGTCGCACACAGCCCATAACTTTTGATGTTACATCCGCTGACATGCATATGTATTCTCCAACACGTGATGCACTCCCTCATCCGATTCATGCTCAAAACGCCTCTCTGGTAAGACGCATTCAGCCGATACGACCACAACAAATTTCGGCAACAATACCCTTCTAGGCTCAACATAGCTTCTTCGACCGTATACTTCCCTTTAAATCCATCACACAAAGAGGTGAATTCCGCTAGGTGCTCCAAGGGACTCTCCGATGGAAGGCCTCCAAATTGTAACCTCGAAGTGAACAATTGAAGAACACTTGGTTTAAGCTCAAAAGTGCAATTTTCTGGGAGTTTTATAGCGTTGCTCAAAGGAATAGAGTGAGCTTGAATGTAGGACTCCAAAGGTGGTCTTCAATTTTCCATCTCGTTCTCTTTCCTTCTTTGCTCTCTACGTGTAAAACGGATGATTTCTTCCGGATCGTCTACTTGTTTCCTAACTTGTGGAGTGGAAGATCTAGTCATGCACTATGAAGAATCATCAAGAAAGAGAAAGTATATCAAAATTAACCATAAAAGAAATTACAATTAAAAATATCCTACTACAAACGATCTAGTGAAGCGACAAAAGAGTAAGAAAAACAAGAAAAGGAAATCAAAGTACCTACAAAACAAGAAAAGATAAATTAGTTAAGAAAATGGAAATAACATATAAAGTTATTAAATAAGTAAAGAATGCTAATTTGATCAATAAAAAGAGAAATAAAAAGGAAATGAATTAAGTGAGTTAAAATAAGAGAGAAAAGAAAATGAATAAATGAATGCAAGGAAGGATTGAAATGAATAAGATGTATGCAAAATTAAGGAAACTTATGAAAGAATGAAAATGGAAAAAGAAGGTAATAAAGATGAGTAGCATGCAAAAAGAAATAGAAAAAGAGAAGAAATCAAATATACTTGAATCTGGACGCAAAACTTTGAGGAAAAGAAATTGAAGCAAGGAAATATGCATGCTCTCGGGTGAAGGAAAACAGAGAGAAAAACAGGGGAATTTAAAATATAGCTACTAGAATTTTGACAAAAACAGAGTTACTCATAGTGAAGCTACTGGAATTTTTAGTAAAAACGGAGGATTGAGCCATTTAGCTACTTGAAATTATGATAAAAAACAGAGAACTAAAGCTGCCTACTGAAATTCACATACCAAATATAAAGTAAGTGCAGCGATGCTACTGGAATCGGAATTGTAAAAACAAAGAAATAGCATGCAATTTGCTACTGTACTAATCAAAACTCAAAACTGCTTTCGTCCGAAGGACTTGAGCAAAAACTATGACACATTCATTGTAAAGGCATCAATTTAAGGGTAAATAGTCTTTTGACTAAAAAAACTTAAGCATAGAATTTCTTCAAATTTATGGCGTTCCATGTTCGGGCCACTTCTTGACCATCTAAGTCTTGTAATTTGTAACTTCCATTTCCATAATCAATTTTAATGATATAAGGTCTTTCCCAACTTTGATCCAATTTCCTAGACGGTTCTTATCTACTAACAACATTTTTTCTTAAAACCAAATCTCCTTTGGTTAATGGACGCATCCGAATTTTCATGCAATGTTGTTTTGCTAACCGCATCTTGCTACGAGTTTCTTTGATTGCTACATCATGTCGCTTGGTTTCCAATAAAACCAAATTTTCTACTAACTTTTGATTATTGAATTCAGGACTAGCGAAGTCGATACGCATGGAAGGACTTCCTATTTCCAATGCTTCCGTCCCCAAAACATAGAGTGAAAGGAGATTCACAAGTCCTTACATTAGGTGTGGTTCGATAAGACCATAATACATTAGGTAATTCTTCAACCCATTTAGTTTTACAATTATCCAAACGTTTCTTCAAACCTTGTATTATAATTCTATTTGTGACTTTAGCAAGCCCATTCGTTTGTGGATGACCAACGAAAGTGAATCGGTGGTCGATTTGTAAATCATCACATAAAGTTTGGAACTCACGAGCTTCATACTGCTTTCCATTATCGGTGATAAGTACACGTGGAATACCAAAGAGAGTAATGATATGCTCCCGAAGTAGTCCGATAACTCTACTTTTTGTAGAGTTATTGTTAATCTTTTAGGCTTGATTTGATTTAAGAAAGAGTGATGTTACTCTTATTATGGTTAATTTGTGCTTATTTCTATTGATTGTTGTGTGATTGTCATATTTAGGGAAATGGCTGAAATTCAAGGAAAATAAGTGGAATTAGAGGTTGAATTGGAGATAACACAAAATTGGGGACCAAACTGCTAAAGGTTGTTGGGCTTCATAAATTGCAAGACCAAGCAAATCAAATGGGCTGAAGAAATTGAAGGAGATAAAAAGAGAAGTAAAGAAGCCCAACTAATGGATGCAACTAAAGGGAGAAAAAGTCAAGAGGTGATGGTCTAGAAGAATGAATTGAAGGAGGAATTGAATAACTAATTAATGGAAATTAAAGGAAAAGGTGGAGAAAATTCAGGAAGTAAGTGCTACTCTTCGGGTGTCGGGTGTGAGCTTCAGCGATAAAGAGTGAAGATTTTTCTGAATTTGGAGGACGTCGGCAGAGAGGGAAAACAGAACGAGAGTAATTTTTTACATAAGAAATTCTGTAATTAATCAATTCTTAGCGAAAGCATCGAAGGAAGAACGAAGAGAAGACATTCTCAAGTTCAAGATCGAAGTGGACCAATTGAATTCAAGGAGGGAAGAGTTTAATTTCAGAAATTATTTCTAAACTACTTCTATTTCTCTTAGGAAATTCTATAATCAAATTGCCTTACTTTGCTGAATTTTACAGAATGATTATGGAATCTGTTTTGTTGGGTTTTGAATATGAAATTATGAGCTAAATTTCCATAAACTAGGCTAGTTGGAGCTTGTTATGTAATCTTTAGATTTGTGGTTATTGTGGCTATTTATTGTTTTGACAATTCATTCAAGTGATTATCAATTTATTTGTTACTATTGATTCATCACCTTTAGTTAACAATTGAGTTAAGCTTTAGATTTGAAAATGTTGGGGTTTAACGGACACAATACTTGAATGGTGCTTGATTAATTTATATTATGTCAATTTTGTGGTTGTATAGACATATACTGCTACCTTGCATAGTCCTTGAGAATCTTTTTTGCTTAACGTGAGGTCCTATTTTATGAACTGCATAGACATATGAGTTTGTTTTTGTGGACTGAAATTATGGAATATTGAAAAACGTGCATATACTTTAGAAATTCTGGATTAATTTTCACAACATTGCTATAACATCAGTACAACATTAACCATCTTTACTACATAATAAGGGAAAACTAGTCTAGTGCTCAATTAATTTGATATTTTCTTGCTCCGATTGTTTGCCGTTCTATTTGTTCTTTTTTCTGTTTTTATTATTTTCTTAATTGTTTAATTACATTTACTTTTCGAGTAGATTTAGTCAACAAACCATCTATTTGATTTATTTTTAATCCACACTTTATTACTTGCATTTCACAGTATCTTCTAAACAATCCCTGTGGGATCGATATCCGGTACTTAAGTACTATATTACTTGTTGACAGTGTATGCTTGCACTCATGTTCCATATTTTGCACAACAAGTTTTGGGCGCCGTTGCCGGGGATTGTTTTTAGTTTTTATTGTGAAATTAGTAAATTTTGTGTGGTTCATTTTTATTGTTATTCACTTGGATCTTCGCTGGTTTTTACAGGATAAACTCAGCTTGTATGAGTAAAAAATTGAAGAAGAAAAAAGGTGAAATATTATCGGAAGAAGAACCTGAGATAGAGAGGTTTTTTAGAAGAAGGAGAAAAGCACAAGCTGCATTGGAAGAATCGAGTACAAGTGACCACGCTGAACTAGAAAAACCAGTAGTTATGGACCAACAAAATGCAGGACAGCAGTTGCAACAACAAGGAGTTGAACAGAATCCTGTAGTTCCGGTAGATGGCAGGAATCAAGCTATCGAGACAGCATGCTGCTCCTGTTTTTGAAGAACTGAATTTTGGTATTAGGCCACCAGAAATTCAAGCTCCTCAGTTTGAGTTGAAACCATTAATGTTCCAAATGCTGCAATCTGTGGGACAATTCAGTGGCTCGCCATCGAAAAATCCGCATTTGCACCTCAAATATATCGTGGAAATCAGTAATTATTTCAAGCTGCCTGGAGTTTCTTCCGATGCTTTACGACTAACATTGTTCCCATTTTATCTACGAGACAAGGCAAGGGAGTGGCTTAATTCCTTACCTGTGGACTCAATCACTACTTGGCAACAGTTGACGAGAGAAGTTTCCGGCAAAATACTTCCCTCCCACGAAGAATGCAAGGCTGAGGAATGAGATTACTTCTTTTCAACAGCTTGATGAGGAGTCAATGTATGAAGCTTGGGAAAGGTTTAAAGACTTGCTTAGGAAGTGTCCTAATCATGGAATTCCTTACTGGATTCAAGTGGAAACATTCTACAACGGATTGATTGCTCATACCCGTATGATTGTGGATGCATCGGCCGGTGGTGCTTTATTATCTAAATCCTATAATGAAGCTTATGAGATTATTGAGAAAGTAGGAAACAACAACTACCAATGGCCTACTTCTAGGTTACCTACTGGGAGGAAAGCGGGGGTTTTGGAGTTGGATACCATTTCCTCATTGCAAGCTCAAGTATCGTCCATGTCTAATATGCTAAGTAAGATGAACATGCAAATGGAAAAACAAGAGAGACAGCCATCAAATTCTTCGAATATAAGTTCAGTGGAAGGGATTTCTTGTGTTTACTGCAATGAAGGACATGCTTTTGATAATTGTCCACTCAACCCAACTTTAGTTTGTTATTTGGGAAATCGGAACAGAGGAGGAATGAACTCAAACACTTATAACCCTGGTTGGAGGCATCATCCTAATTTCTCATGGAGTAATCAAGGTACCTCAAGTGGACCAAGTATTCTGTGCAACCAGCTAACAACCCCCCTGGATTTTCCCAACCAGTGCAGCAACAAAGACCTCTACAAATCAACCCCCCAAACTTATTTGAAAATATGATGAATGAATTTATGGCTAGAGCTGATACGACAATGCAAGGGTTGTCCTCTTCAGTGAGGAATTTGAAAAATCAGGTGGGGCAGCTCGTAAATGAGGTAAGGACTCGACCGCAAGGCACCCTTCCTAGTGACACAGAAATTCTGAGGAGAGAAGGGAAGGAACATTGCAAAGAAATTGCATTACGAAGTGGGAAAGACTAAGAGGAAACTGCAGAAAAATCAGAAAAGAAAGCAGAGATGCCTTCTGATCCAAAAGCCGAAAAAAAACAAAAACAGAACTGAAATTTGGAGAAAAAGTAGCTACTGGAATTTCTGATGCTACAGCATTACCCGTAGCATCGCCACAGCATCAGATTCCAGTAAGTTCCGAAATGCTGGAAATGCCTTATCCTCAAAGGTTTGAGCAGAAAAAGCAAGATATGCAGTTCAAAAAATTCTTGGATGTTCTAAAACAGCTGCACATAAATATTCCACTTGTTGAGGCACTTGAACAAATGGCAAACTATTTTAAATTCATGAAAGACATCCTTTCAAAGAGACGTAGATTGGGAGAGTTCGAAACTGTGGCACTTACTAAGGAATGCAGCTCCTATTTACAAAACAAATTACCTCCAAAGATGAAAGATCCAGGGAGTTTTAATATTCCTTGTTCAATTGGTGATTCTTATTGTGGTATGGCTTTTGTGATTTAGGTGCAAGTATTAATTTAATGCCTATGTCTATTTTCAGGAAATTGGGAATTGGAGATGTCCGACCTACAACAGTTACACTTCAATTCGCTGATAGATCTCTTGCTCAACCTAATGGAAAAATTGAAGATGTGCTAGTAAAGGTTGGAAAGTTTATTTTTCCTGCTGATTTTATTGTGCTTGATTATGAGGCAGATAGAGATGCACCTATTATTTTGGGGAGACCATTCCTTGCTACGGGAAAAACATTAATTGATGTACAAAAGGGAGACCTTACTATGAGAGTTCATGATGAAAAGGTGACATTTAATGTTTTCAAAGATATGAAACTTCATGATAAGGTTGAGGAATGTTTCCGTGTTTCAGCCATTGATTCTTTTGCATTGGACAAATTTGAGCAAGTATGTCGTGATGATGATCCATTAAAAAGGTTTTTATTAGGTTATTCTTTTTTACAAAGATGATGAAGAGAAGAAACAGATTGATGATTATGATACAACGGAAACAATTAATGTTAAGTCCAATTCTGAGAAAAATACAGCTAGGATGGATAATGAAGTTCAAAAGCGGAATGATGATGCTCAAAAAGATCCAGTTGAAGATACTATGTTTCCTCCTAAGGATGACAAGGGGAAGACAAAGAAAAAGAAAATGTGTCATAGAAAAAGGAAAAGAAAAGAAAAGACTAAGAGATGGCATGACAAACCTATTCAACCTCGAAAGTTTGAGGAAGGGCAACATGTGTTATTTCTCAATTCTAGGTCTGAGTTGTTTCTTGGAAAACTCAAGTCTAGATGGTCTAGACCATTTACTGCTATGAAAGTTTATCCTTGTGGGGAAAGGGTTTTGAGAGGTAATACCAGAAAGGAATTCAAAGTTAATGGACAACAGTTACAATATTATAGAGTGGTGAGGTGGTGCGAAATCGAACCTCCATTACCTTGACTGAGGTTTAAGCAAAAAGGGAAGTTTCGCTGCTGTATTTTAATGTTTGATTTTTAGAGCAGCATGTTTTTAAGTTTAGAAGTCTTTTGTTTTGTTTTGATTTTAGTGTCTTTGTTTTTTCTTGTTTGGAGTTTGAATTCTGTTATTTTGTTTTCTTATATTTTTCTTAGAGTTTGATTGCTTAGTTTCTCTTTAATAAATTGGGGTTTGATTTAAGAATCTCTTTGATAGTTTGATCTATGAGGTGAAGTACTAATGAAAAGATGTGTTTGTTGCAGGATGAGTTTTTCAGTTCAGAGTCAAGGGAATTTTAGGACAAATTGCAAATTTTATAGCATTCTGGAATTTGATGTTGTAGCAATGCCATGACAATGCTGTAGCATCGACAGACGAGAATGTTAAGTCCAGGCATTTCCAGCCTTCTTTTGCTGGACAAGGTCGGTGAGTTAGCATTCATCATCCCGGAGCCCGCTTGCTGAGCAGCCCCCCCCAGATCCTTCACCCATGGTTGTTCCGGATCCGACACCTACTTCACCAGCTACACACACGGAAGTGAAGGGAGTTTTTATTCCTGCCCCTTGAGTCTCTTTTCTTTATTTTGAATTTTCAACTGTTTTCCTCGTTTGTTGGTTGGTCTTTTTGTTCGTTTTTGGTGTTTCATTTTTGCAATGAGGACATTGCTTTCTCTCTTAATTTTGGGGGAAGCTTTGCCTTCTTTGTTTCGTTTTGTTTTGTTTCGTTTCAGTGGCGTTTTTTGTGTTTATTTTTCTTGTTTTGGAATCATTTAATGATTGGTTTACTGAATTATGGGGGAAGTGTTCAATGATAAAACTTCATGATATATATGGAATGATGCTTTATATGTGTTAATGAGCCTTTAGTACTTAAAGTTTTTGTTGTTAACCGAACTTTAGTTAGATTGTTGCTCACATTATATGCATATAGTCCAACCTTGAAATTTCTGCAATCTTAGAAAGAGTTGAACTTGCATGAGGGTTCAAGTTTTCATAATTGGTTTGTTAATTCCCTTGAGGCAAAATCCTAGGTGGCTTAGTAGTTTGAAAATGATTTAGGCACTTTCATTGGATCGTTTGAGCCTTTCAAGCTTACCTTTTGGATATTTTCCTTAGTTGAGCCAATTTGAGCCTATAAGCCTATTTTCTTGAACACCCTTATTTAGCCACTGCCCAATCTTAACATTTATCTCATGTTTTCTTCCCTTAACTTCAAACTTAGTTTGTCTTGGATATTAAAATTGTGTGAGTTTGGGGGAGGGAAATTATTCATATTTGCTCAACAGTAGTTCAATATGTTATTTGATTTAGTCTTCATTAAAAAAAAAAAAAAAAAAAAAATGAGGATGGTCAAAAGAAGGGGAAAAAAATATATATATATATATCCTCAATAAATAAAAAAAAAAAAAGTGTTTCTTATGCATGAATAAGTTGTTTTACATTGATGTATCGAGAATAATTGAGCATATATGGTAGTCAAAGTATAGTGGGCATGTGATAGTTATTGGGTGAATATTGAGAGCTCTATGTTTGAAAGAGAAAGAAAACTTTGTGCGTGAGAGGTCCAAGGAAAACTAGGTGAAGGTTCTAGCTTACTTATATCCATATTTTCCATACCTTTAGCCTAGCCTACATTACAACCAAATTGAAGACCTTTTGATCTAAATTGCTAAGCTGCCTACATTAGTGGAGAGGGGTTATCAATTCAACTTATGGGAACACAAATTGGATCTTATGAATGCTTTTTTATTTGATCTAGGAGCAAGGAGTTGATAGGAAAGGACTATTCACTCACACTTGAGTAGCATTCGAAACTATGTTTTGTTAGCTTCTTAATACTTGAGGAATTTGGTTTGTGAACATGTTTAAAGTTATTATTCATGATTTATTGATTTGAGAGCATGACCCCAATTTTTACTTCACTATGATAAGATGATTCCGAACTATTTTGTGTGTCTAGTAATTGTCCTCGTTTTGTTTAGTTGTTATTGTGTCTTTTGCATTTCGTTTTGCTTTGAGACATCACTCGGGAGGAGTAATGTACTAAGTTTGGGGGTTGATAACTCTACTTTTTGTAGAGTTATTGTTAATCTTTTAGGCTTGATTTGATTTAAGAAAGAGTGATGTTACTCTTATTATGGTTAATTTGTGCTTATTTCTATTGATTGTTGTGTGATTGTCTTATTTAGGGAAATGGCTGAAATTCAAGGAAAATAAGTGGAATTAGAGGTTGAATTGGAGATAACACAAAATTGGGGACCAAACTGCTAAAGGTTGTTGGGCTTCATAAATTGCAAGACCAAACAAATCAAATGGGCTGAAGAAATTGAAGGAGATAAAAAGAGAAGAAAAGAAGCCCAACTAATGGATGCAACTAAAGGGAGAAAAAGTCAAGAGGCGATGGTCTGGCAGAATGAATTGAAGGAGGAATTGAATTATTCAATTCCTAATTAACGGAAATTAAAGGAAAAGGTGGAGAAAATTCAGGAAGTAAGTGCTACTCTTTGGGAGTGTGAGCTTCAGCGATAAAGAGTGAAGATTTTTCTGAATTTGGAGGACGTCGGTAGGGAGGAAAAACAAAACGAGAGTAATTTTTTACATAAGAAATTTTGTAATTAATCACTTCTTAGCGAAAGCATCGAAGGAAGAACGAAGAGAAGACATTCTCAAGTTCAAGATCGAAGTGGACCAATTGAATTCAAGGAGGGAAGAGTTTAATTTAAGAAATTATTTCTAAACTACTTTTGTTTCTCTTAGGAAATTCTGTAATTAAATTGCCTTACTTTGCTGAATTTTACATAATGATTATGGAATCTGTTTTGTTGGGTTTTGAATATGAAATTATGAGCTAAATTTCCATAAACAAGGCTAGTTGGAACTTGTTATGTAATCTTTAGATTTGTGGTTATTGAGGCTATTTATTGTTTTGACAATTCATTCAAGTGATTATCAATTTATTTGTTTGTATTGATTGATCACCTTTAGTTAACAATTGAGTTAAGCTTTAGATCTGAAAAGGTTGTTGATGTGTGAGTTATATATATAAAAATAATATAAATAATTGAATAAATAATACTAAAAATAATAGGAATCTCTAAGATTAAAATGGGATTGTCACTAATAAAATAAACTCAACTAGGCAGAGCACCTATCGAAATAGTTTAGTAAATAAGGTGGTATTCAGATTTTAAATTTATAAAAATCGTTTTTCCCCAAGACTTCTATTAAATTCTAGTGTGGAAAATATAATCAAACTAATTATGAATATGATTTGTGAATAAGGATCATTCAACAAGTAAATCAACCAATATGAAGAATGATAGGATTGATTTCTAAATCTAGAAAGCAAATTAAAGAACAATGTAAGGAATAAAGCAAGTAAAAAGGTTAGGAGGAATTCTTAGTAAAATATAGGTGAGATAAGAGGATACAAAATGCCAAGTATAGGATAATCTTGGATCTAGTATCATAGCTCCACCAAATTCAAGTCTAAAGTAGAATCTCTTCCATACGGATCGTGGCAAGAAATTCGTAGATTAAGAACACTTGAATGTTGACAAGATCAAATCTCCTATCAATCATCCTGGTTCCGGTCCATCAACAGGAAACTAATCACATCAACTTGGACTAATCGTATATCCTGGTTCCGGCCTAACAATTAGTGTTAATCCGAAACCACAATCTCAAATCAAAGCTTGTACTAAAGATAAAATTCAGATCTAAAGTCATCAATGAAATTGCAATTAGAATTAATAAAACCACAATCATTGAATCCAAGAACATCACAATATCTCAAGTAATTTGTAAAATAAAACCAACCAAATCTACCTATAAGAAATGTAGAAATGAGAATTCCTAAGGTTGGTTAACTAATTACAAAGAATAACAAGGAATAATAGAAGAAAAGGGGAAAGTGAAACATAGACATTAAACCTTCTTCCTCTTCAACTCCTTCTCTTAATTCTTCTTTGCTTCTTCAACTTGGATCTTCAATTTGTGTAGCCGAAATACCCTAGAATATATTCAGTAGATTTCCTTATAGATCGAGGCAAACCTACCAAATTAATCCCAAGATACTCAATACTACAACAAATAGAGAGTAATCTCTTAGAAAATTGGAAAATCAAAGTATAGATCTCTCTCTAAGTTCTACCAAACCTCTACAATTACTTAGCTATTCAGCCTAATCCAACCTCTAAATAATGGTAAAAATCCCAATATTTATAGATAACCAAAACAGGGGTAAAATAGTCATTTTACACAAAATTCTCTAAAAAATCGGAGCAGAGCACCAACACGGGCTCAGTGGTATAAGTAACACGGGCTCGGTGACGGGTTTATCACCGAGTGCGTGTTGATTTTGGCCGTGTTATTCCTTCTTCCTGGGCGTGTTCTTTCACCGAGCTCGTGTTCAATAGCTTGGAAGTGCGTGTTCAGCCTTCTTGCTGGGCGTGTTAAAACATTGAGCACGTGTTTCCGGACTGGATTTGTACATCTTTCCGGAAATTGCATATTTAGTCCCCGAACTTTGCTCTTTTGATCAATTTGCTCCACAAACTTCTTGAAAACAGAATATTTGCAATTAAACCCAAAATCAATCAATTTATCTCAATTTAATACAATAATCCTCAACAATTATGCGTAACGGGCTCAGTATCGTAACACGGGCTCGGTGACGGTTTATCACCGAGCGCGTGTCGACTGCGCCGTGTTCTTCCTCCTCATGTCCGGCGTGTTCATTCACCGAGCACGTGTTCCTTAGCTTGGTAGGGCGTGTTCGGTCTTCCCGAAGGGCGTGTTCTTGGACCGAGCGCATGTTCTCGACTGGATTTGTATATCTTTCCGGAAATTACATATTTAGTCCCTAAACTTTGCTCTTTTGATCAATTAACTCCACAAACTTCCCCGAAAAGAATTATCACAATTAAGTGCACAATTAACATATTTATCTCAATTTACTCTAATAATCCTCAACAATTATGCACAATTACCCTTCAAAAACATTATCAAATTTAGCGTTATCATAATACCCCACAACTTAACCTTTGCTTGTCCTCAAGCAAATCAAAGAAGGAATTTGAATCAAAGAAATCATTGAAGAGAAGTGCATAAATGTTTTCTCAAAGAATTTCAAACTAACTAGTTTACCCTTCAAAGATCTCATAAACAAAGTGTTTAGGGAATGATTCACTTCTATGCCTCATCAAGTGTTTTCATGTTTAAATCAAGAAATACAAAATTGAACAAATCATTTTCAACTTAAATACGAAAAACGATCATAAAATCATCCCGAGTGAAGTGTGTGCTCTATCTTAATTAGTGATCTAAATAGCAAATTTCTTCCCGGAGCAAATTACTCAAATAGTGGTTCGGTCGATCAAAAACTTCAACAACGAGACATAATCACAATCAAATCTCAAGAAACAAGCCACTTATTCAAAAGTAAATTTTTTTTTTCAATTTATTCTCTTTTATTCAAGGTTTTTATTGTTTGCTTAACAATATCAACTTTAACTACCCTTGTAACGAGTTCCACTCCGATGACTCCCAGATCCCGAGGACCTTAGGGCACCGGGCATTCAATTCCCATAAGAAGTGGTGCTCAAGTAGCAAAGGATACATGCAAAACAACCTTTTATTCAACAATTTATTCAACGAAAATTAAAAGTGTGGCAAGTCTCTCAAAGAATTTTCAAGTGAAAACGCAAGTTATTTTCATTCCCAAAAGACTTAATACTATTCAAATAAATGTCCAAAAGTAGTCCACTAATCGGAACAACCAACCAAGAATAGCTATGTCAAAAGAATGTTTTTCAGGATTTTCCTATAATCATGCTCGTATCAAGTATCAACAAAATGAACTAAATCAAATCTCGAGACTTTCAACAATCAACAACCGATATCTATCATCGGCTAAGTTAATCAAATTCCCACAAAATGTTCACAAAATAATTTTTCAAGTAAACTAATCATTTTGAAAAATTCGAAAAATTCGAAAAATTTTGGCAATTATTTTGAAAAACAAATTTGCAAATTGAGATAAACGAACACACACCTACCCCACAACTTGAAAATTGCACTGTCCTCGGTGTAAAAAGCGAATACCCCACAACTTATTTGAAAAATAAATAAGTGCGAGAAAACTATAAATACAAAACGGGAATAAGTGTGAAAAAAAACTAGAAAAATAAAAACAAGAAAATTTTATTTAAAAATGGGAAAGTATACTATGAACGCAAAAGATAATCATAAGAATCCTAAATAAATCAAATAGTAAATGCCGAGTAAAAACAAATAAAATCATCTAAAAAGTGAATAAATAAAACAAATAAACCCTATCCGAAAAAAATCCGGGAATAATATAACAAACAAGATAATAAAACCTATACTGGAACATCCAGCCACTAATAAAGCGATATAGACAAATATTGAATGCCAAAAACCAAGTATGACTCGATAAAATTGGTAAAAGGAAAGGGAAGAAAGACAAATCTTGTTTCCGAGCAAGCATGCTTGGAACTTATTTTGTTCCTTTCGTAGGAGCTTCTTCCTTCTTCAATGACTTTTATAAGGCTCGCTTTGTCCTCCCTAACAACATCATCATTTGATTTATTCAATGGAATTTTGTTCGGTGCTGTTAGGGAGTAATCATTTTTGCTCGTTCTGAAAATTGCCTGGACAATTATCCCACTTGTATTTCCAGGTTTTGTAGCGAAACCTATTGATTCCTGTTTTACCTTCAACAAACAAACAAGAAGGATAGAATACAACAAAATAAAGAAAGAGAGAAATTACAAAATTCAAAATGTCCTACTACAAATGATCTAGTAAAGAAATTAAAAGAACAAGAAAAATAAGAGAAAGAAATCAAAATACCTACAAAAAAAGAAAAGAGAGATTAGTAAGGATAAAAGGATGTAAAATATAAGATTATTAAATAATGCTAGTCTAATCAAAAATAAGGAAAAGAAAATGAATTAAATTAATTGAATAAAAGAAAGAAGAAAAAGAATGAAAGAATAAAAGAATGATAAATAAGTATGGAATGAAATGTATAAAATTGAAAGAAGATTGAAAGAAATAAAAATGGAGAAAGAAATGAAAAGATTTAATGAGCATGCAAGATTAAATAGAAAAGGAAAAGAAATGGATAAGAAATGAATTCTGGAAATTAATTTGAAGAAGTGAAAATGAAAAGAAAATTTAACATGCTCTCGGGTAGAAAGAACAGGGGAAAAAGCAGGGGAAATAAAAATTCCAGTTCTGGAATTTGTACAAAACAGAGGAAATACAGAGATACACAATAATTAGCTACTGGAATTTTGAATAAAACAGAGGAATTAACCTTTATAGCTATTGTATTTCTCTTCAAAACAGAGGAGAACATATTCTGAAATTTTCAGAATGACCAAAACAAATTGTTACTCACAAATTTCTGGGCACTTTCATCAAAAAAAACATTGAAGAAAACTCACTGAAATTTTGCACAAAAACAAAACAGGACATGTAACAACCACTGGATTTAAAATTCAGCAGCAATGAGGCATACAAAATGCTACTGGACTGCACAAAAATTTCATCAAAAACAGTGTATAAAAGTAATTCATCAAGCTGCTGGAAAATAGAACAAAAATGCTCATGCATTTGAATTTTCTAATTTGACCATAAGAAAGAAGTGATACATACACATATAAACTACATGCTATTCATGAAGCACAAAAAGAAATGCAATTACAAACAACTAACAAATCTATAAACCATTATTTACAATGCCATGTAGAATGAAATTATAAAGAAACCATGCATAAACAAAGAAAACAAAGAACAACATTCTACCTACTGGAAATTGAAATATATTATATATATATCAACTAATCTAGTTTACTACATGCAAGAAGGACTGCTGGACGAAATTTGCAATAGAAATGCAATCCTAAACACTAATGTTACTGCCATGGAACTTTAGAAAACTAAATGCAAACTAAACTACCAAGGAAGACAAACTAATGCATCTACAAACAAATCATGCAAAACCATGCAAAAAGAAATTACACAACAGCCATGAACTAACCTACTGGAAAATGTAGTACAAACAGAAAAAAAAATCATGCATTTGCTACTAAATGAAGTGAAAAACAAAACATACAAAAACTATTGTAATGCAAAGACAAGCTAAGCTAAACTAAACTTAATTATGCAAAATGATTAAATGCAATCTTTATGAACTAATATACATACTTATGACATGGAAAGTAAAGTAGATACATGCAAGCTAAAGTGAAAGATGAATCACTAAAATACATATATACTCACCATGCAAAAACACGCAAAACGCTATATAATAAAATCATTCTAGCTACTACCAAACAATCTACCTAATGAACTAAAACAAAATGAAGTGAAATGATTACAAATACATACTTCTACTACTAACGTGAAAAGTAAAGTAAATGCAATACATAAATCCTATTGTACGCATGAATCTATATGCTACTACCATGAAAATTTAAGCAAACTACCTACAGCTCATGCAAATTAAAATTTCAAAGCATAAATAAACAATTCATACAATAAATATGTACAGTATACTGCCTAATTCAATTCCATGCATATGATAAATATACAAGCTAACTACAACTCATGCAAAAACAGAACAAAATATACAAGAAACTACTGAATTAAAAACAAGGCAGCAGTGGTGTAAAAATTCTGCCACTATACTGCCCAAAATTTCAGCAAAAACTGAACAAAATCAAGCATACCATAAATTTCAGAATTAAACATTTCAGCAGCAGTGCAAACCAAATGTTACTGGACTGCCCACAAAAATTTTTTACTGAAAATGCAGTGTACAAAAACATCTAACTACTGGAATGCAGAAATTAAGGAGAAATCCATGTAATAATATTTACCTAAATCACCATGCAATCTAACTAAATCATATGCAAAAACAATCAATGCAAAATACTTGAAATCTGAAAATGAAATGTAACAAAGCTAATGAAGTGAATTAAATAACTAAACTAGAAATGTTGGTCACTAAACTAGCATTTCTTAGAATTAGTTTCTAAGAATGCTTACCTTTCAATAAAAAGAACTATTCTATATTATTATCTAAAGAATTAAAAGAATACTAAATAAAATCCTAAAGATGCAAATCTATAAAAATCAATGGTGACCATTTGTTGAAAATTTTAATACATGCAAAATCTAACAAAAATTTCAAAAGAAGAAATTAAAAGAAAAGCTATTCCAAAGCTTATATCAAACACATGTTAAGGCTAACAAATAAAAGATAGAAAATATGAAAACATATAACATCAATTCCTAACAAAAGTAAGTATCTAGATAATATTCTTCATGAATTGAAGATATTATTAGAATACTAACTAAACTAGAAATTTCTTTAAGAAATAGAGGAAAGAAGATAAAATGATATGAAAATGCAAAACTAACTAAGAAATGTAGGACAAGTAATGAAAATGCAAAACAAGTAATTGACAAGTAATGAAACTAAGATTAAGAAGAGAAGTAAACTAAACTACTCTTAACATAATATCTAACAATCAAGATAATATCTATAACAATTATCAAAAATCATAAAACGAAAACATGGAAATACAACTAAGATCATGAAATAGAAATCAATCAAAGAAAGAGTCAAGTTAGAAGACTAGTTAGATCTTAAACTAACCATACCTAAAAATCTAGTTAGAGAAAGTTAGAAGGATTAGAACAAACTATGTCAAGTTAGAGATTAGGAAAAACAATTAGATCTAAAAATTCTAAACTAAAGATCAAACTAAGATGTTAAACCTAAGATCTAAGTTATTCTAAAGGATAAGGATCCAAAGAATCAAAAGCTAACCTAATCTAAAGTACTAAACTAACTAAGCTATCTAATCTAGATCAACTAAAGTTAACCTAAATCCAAAATATCTAAGCTATATCTAACCAAAATCTCTAAGTAAAAGTTTACCTAAGGGGTCTAAACTAACCAAAACACTAACTAAACCTAAAAATCATGATACTAAATCATCTAACCTAAGATCTAAATCCAAAAATATATAATCTAAGCAAAAACAATTCTAAGAAAACAAATCAATACGAAAACAAAAGAAACAAAATACAAGTAACATAAGAAAACTACTAAAGTAAGAGTAAGAAAAATCAAAGGATCAAAATTAAACTACTCAACTAAAAATAAGAAACAAATGAAAATGAAAACAACTAAACTAAATGAAATAAAATCGATCAAGCAAATATCCAAGATCTATCAAAGAGATAAAAGATATTCTAAGAATTAGACATGAAAAGTAAAAGTTACTTGAGAATGATATCATAAAACAAATCATATCAAAATTAATTTGTTATAAATTTCACACCGTTGATAAAAAATTTTCCCAAAAATTACAACGAACTTAGAGGAAAAACATCACGAAAATTAATAGGATTCCCCGACAACGGCGCCAAAAATCCGATATGTTATTTGAGTTATAAAATATTAATATAAATAATATAAATAATCGAATAAATAATACTAAAAATAATAATAATCTTTAATATTAAAATAGGTTTGTCACAAATAAAATAACTCAATTAGGCAGAGCACCTATCGAAATAGTTTAGTAAATAAGGTGGTATTCAGATTTTAAATTTATAAAAATCATTTTTCCCTAAGACTTCTATTAAATTCTAGTGTGGAAAATATAATCAAACTAATTATGAATATGATTTGTGAATAAGGATCATTCAACAAGTAAATCAACCAATATCAAGAATGATAAGATTGATTTCTAAATCTAGAAAGCAAATTAAAAGCAAGTAAAGTAAAATCATGGATGAGATAATATTGAATATGTGAAGAACTCACTAAACACATTAGAGAGAGTGGAGGATACACTTCACAACAAAATCAAGTATCATGATTCAATTATTACAATTTCACCGAATCCGAGTCTAAAGATGAACTTCCTCAATACGTGTCGTTGAAAGAAATTCATACGTGAAGAACAACTCGAATATATTAGTAAGATCAAATCCCTACTAATCATCCAAGGTCCGGTACATCAATAGGAAGACAATCCAACTAACCTAGCACTAATCGTATATCCAAGGTCCGGCTTAACAATTAGTGTTAACCCGAACCACAAGATCGAATTATAGCTCATCTCAAGATAAACAATCAAATCAAAGCCATAATTGAAATTGCAATTCAAGTTAATGAAATCATAACAATCAACTCACAATAGATCAATCCCATAGTGAAAGTATAACATGAAACCAACCACTTCTACTCTAAAGAAATGTAGGAGAAAGAGAGTTCCTATTAGGTTGGTAAACTAGATTACAAGAATTATCAACAAAAATACTTGAAGAAGGTAAGAAAATAATTCCAAAACTAGTTGTCAATTGAATCCGGAAAGATCTCTTCACCTCAACTTTCTTCTTGAATCCTCTTCTTGCTCCTTGAAGCTTGAATGGTTGAAGTAGCTCAAAATCCTCTTGATCAAGTCACAAAACTCTACCTCATAGACCAAGGAGAGATTTCATAACCTAACTAGAAACATTTATTCACTAAAACAACCTAGGGAATTATCTAATCAAAAGTATTCAATCAAAGTAATAGAAAATTCCCCAAAGTCTATACCAAAATATATGAAATTGAAGAAAAACCCAATATGATATTCAATATCTAAAAACAATGTGAGAAACTAACCAAAATAACCTCTAATCTCACTCTAATATAGCCTTCATCCAACCTTAATTAATGGTAAAAATCCCAATATTTATAGATAACCAAAACAGGGGTAAAATAGTAATTTTACACAAAAATCTCTAAAATCTCGGAACAGAGCGCCAAACACGGGCTCGGTGGTATACGTAACACGGGCTCTGGCCGTGTTCTTCCTTCTGTCTGGGCGTGTTCATTCACCGAGCACGTGTTCCTTAGCTTGGTAGGGCGTGTTCGGTCTTCCTGAAGGGCGTGTTCTTGGACTGAGCGCGTGTTTCTGGACTGGATTTGTATATCTTTCCGGAAATTGCATATTTAGTCCCTAAACTTTGCTCTTTTGATCAATTAACTCCACAAACTTCCTGGAAACATAATTATCACAATTAAGTGCACAATTAACATATTTATCTCAATTTACTCTAATAATCCTCAACAATTATGCACAATTACCCTTCAAAAACATTATCAAATTTAGCGTTATCACCTATTTATTCCTGTTTTACCTTCAACAAACAATCAAGAAAAAATAGAATAGAACAAAACAAAGAAAGAAAGAAATTACATGATTAAAAATGTCCTACTACAAACGATCTAGTAAAGAAATTTAAAGGTCAAGAAGAACAAGGTAAATAAATCACATTACCAACAAAACAAGAAAAGAGAGATTAGTAAGGATAAAAGGATATAAAATATAAGATTATCAAATAATGCTAATCTAATCAAAAATAAGGAAAAGAAAATGAATTAAATTAATTGACAGGAAGAAAGAAGAAAAAGAATGAAAGAATAAAAGAATGATAAATAAGTATGGAATGAAATGTATAAATTAGAAAGAAGGTTGAAAGAAATAAAAATGGAGAAGGAAATGAAAAGATTTAATGAGCACGCAAGATTAAATAGAAAAGGAAAAGAAATGGATAAGAAATGAATTGTAGAGCAAACTGGACGAAAATTTTAAAGAAAAGAAATTTGAAACAAAAATAATGCATGTTGTCGGGTAGAATAAAAACAGAGGAGATTGCATTAGAAAGTATGCATGCAGTCGGCTACTGCCGAGAACAGAGGAAAGAGCAGGGGAATTGAGAATTCAGCTTCTGTAATTTGTACAAAAACAGAGCAAAAACAGAATTGCTCATAGTGAGGCTACTGGAGTTTTTACAAAAACAGAGAAATGCACTAATAATGCTACTGGAAAATTTTGAAAAACAGAGGAAATAACAGTCCATTAGAATTTATATACCAAAAACAGAACACATGTACACTAGAATTAAAATGCACAAAGGAAAATGGACGAAATTTGCAATTGAAATGCAATCCTAAACACTAATGCTACTGCCATGGAACTATAGAAAACTAAATGCAAACTAAACTACCAAGGAAGACAAACTAATGCATCTACAAACAATTTATGCAAAACCATGCAAAAAGAAATTACAATACAGCCATGCACTAACCTACTGGAAAATGTAGTACAAACAGAAAAAATCATGCAAAGCCATGTAAATGTACATTACAATAAAACTGTGCAAGTCATGTAATTGTCCTAATGCGAAAACGAAACATGCACAAAAAATCTACTGGAAAGATAATCTAACTACCATGCAATGATAAACTAAGCAAAGAACTACCTAAACTAACCATGCAAGTTAACTCATTATCTATGTAATTATCTACTGGAACTGAAAATGCCTTAATATATATATATATATATATTCATGAAAGAGTAAATACATACATGCAAGCTATACCAGAATACAAGATGAAATACTAATATACATACATATACCATGCAAAAACATGTAAAATGCCTACTAAAAGATCAAAGCATGCAACACTAAGCTTCTGGAACATAATAACCTAAATGCCAAGCAAAAACAAAAAGAACAAAGAAAATGCACTACCTACTGAAAATGAGAATGCATAATATATATATATATATATATATATATATATATATATCTATAAACCATGCAAAACATAGAAACCATGCATATGAAAAGAAAATATACACGTTAACAATATTTCATGCAAGAGTAAAACAAAGCATGCAAATTCATGAAAGTGTACTAAATAACATGCAAGGAAAAGCAAAACACAAAGATCAAACATAGCTACTGGAATGAAAAGGTAATAAGGTAAAATCCATGTAAAATAATTTACCTAAATGTTATGAATCACCATGCAAACTATACCTAAATAAAAGCTATACAAATTGTGCTATTACAAATAGTATGCAGTTTGGTAAAACAATCAAAACAACTAAATCATATGCCAAGTAAAAGAAAACAAGGAACAACAAATTCATGCAATCGAAATCTATCAAATAAAAGTCATGCAAACTATGAAAATATGAGACAAAACATTATATGCATATTCATACGAATATATTAAATCAATTGCAAAGAAAAACAAAACATGCAAACTAACTAAATCATATGCAAGAACAATTAATACAATATACTGAAATCTGAAAATGAAATGTAACAAGGCTAGTGAAGTGAATTAAATAACTAAACTAGAAATGTTGGTCACTAAACTAGCATTTCTTAGAATTAATTTCTAAGAATGATTTCTACTCAACAAAAAGTTATACTACAATATTATCTAAAGAACTCAAAGAATACTAACTAAAATCCTAAAGATGCAAGACTAATAGTAAAAATGGTGACCATTCATTGAAAACCTACTCATGCAAAAATCTAAAACTAACTCAAACTATAAATGCAAAAGAAGAAATCTAAATGCAAAGCCATACCTAAATTCATATCAAGCACATATTAAGGCTAACAAATAAAAAATAGAAAAATATGAAAACATCAAAAGTAAGTATCTAGATAATAATCTTCATGAATTGAAGATATTATTAGAATACTAACTAAACTAGAAAGTACTTAAAGAAAATAAAGGAATGAAGATAAAATGATATGAAAATGCAATACTAACTAAGATATGTGAGACAATTAATGAAAATGTAAAAACAAGTAAATGACAAGTAATGAGACAAAGATTAAGAAAACTACTCTAACATAATACCTAAAAATCAAGATAATATCTATAACAACTATCAAAAATCAATAAAACGAAAGCATGGAAATACATCTAAGAACATGAAATAGAAATCAATCAAAGAAAGAATCAAGTTAGAAAACTAGTTAGATCTTATACTAACCATACCTAAGAACTAGTTAGAACAAGTTAGAAAGATTAGAACAAACTATATCAAGTTAGAAAGTAGGAGAAACAATTAGATCTAAAATTCTAAACTAAAGATCAAACTAAGATATTAATCCAAAGATCTAAGTTATTCTAAAGGATAAGGATCTAAAGAATCAAAAGCTAACTTAATCTAAAGCACTAAACTAACTAAGCTATCTAATCTAGATCAACTAAAGTTAACATAAATCCAAAATATCTAAGCTATATCTAACCAAAATCTCTAAGTAAAGTTTACCTAAGGAATCTAAACTAACCAAAACACTAACTAAACCTAAAAATCATGATACTAAATCATCTAACCTAAGATCTAAATCCAAAAATCTATAATCTAAGCAAAAGAAATTCTAAGAAAATGAATCAATATGAAAGCAAGAGAAACAAAATAGAAGTAACATACGAAAACTACTAAAGTAAGAATAGGAAAAATCAAAGAATCAAAATTAAACTACTCAACTAAAAAAAAGAAACAAATGAAATAGAAACATCTAAACTAAATGAAATAAGATTGATCAAGCAAATATCCAAGATCTATCAAAGAGATCAAAGATATTCTAAGAATTAGACATGAAAAATAAAAGTTACTTGAGAATGATATAATAAAACAAATCATATCAAAATTAATTCGTTATAAATTTCACACCGTTGATGAAAATTTTTCCCAAAAATTACAACGAACTTAGAGGAAAAACATCACGAAAATTAATAGGATTCCCCGGCAACGGCGCCAAAAATCTGATGTGTGAGTTATATATATAAAAATAAAATAAATAATACTAAAAATAATAGGAACCTCTAAGATTAAAATAGGATTCCCCGGCAACGGCGCCAAAAATCTGATGTGTGAGTTATATATATAAAAATAATATAAATAATACTAAAAATAATAGGAATCTCTAAGATTAAAATAGGATTGTCACTAATAAAATAAACTCAACTAGGCAGAACACCTATCGAAATAGTTTAGTAAATAAGGTGGTATTCATGATTTTAAATTTATAAAAATCGTTTTTCCCCAAGACTTCTATTAAATTCTAGTGTGGAAAATATAATCAAATTAATTATGAATATGATTTGTGAATAAGGATCATTCAACAAGTAAATCAACCAATATGAAGAATGATAGGATTGATTTCTAAATCTAGAAAGCAAATTAAAGAACAATGTAAGGAATAAAGCAAGTAAAAAGGTTGGGAGGAATTCTTAGTAAAATATAGGTGAGATAAGAGGATACAAAATGCCAAGTATAGGATAATCTTGGATCTAGTATCATAGCTCCACCAAATTCAAGTCTAAAGTAGAATCTCTTCCATACGGATCGTGGCAAGAAATTCCTAGATTAAGAACTCTTGAATGTTCACAAGATCAAATCTCCTATCAATCATCCTGGTTCCGGTCCATCAACAGGAAACTAATCACATCAACTTGGCACTAATCGTATATCCTGGTTCCGGCCTAACAATTAGTGTTAATCCGAAACCACAATCTCAAATCAAAGCTTGTACTAAAGATAAAATTCAGATCTAAAGTCATCAATGAAATTGCAATTAGAATTAATAAAACCACAATCATTCAATCCAAGAACATCACAATATCTCAAGTAATTTGTAAAATAAAACCAACCAAATCTACCTATAAGAAATGTAGAAATGAGAATTCCTAAGGTTGGTTAACTAATTACAAAGAATAACAAGGAATAATAGAAGAAAAGGGGAAAGTGAAACATAGACATTAAACCTTCTTCCTCTTCAACTCCTTCTCTTAATTCTTCTTTGCTTCTTCAACTTGGATCTTCAATTTGTGTAGCCCAAATACCCTAGAATATATTCAGTAGATTTCCTTACAGATCGAGGCAAACCTACCAAATTAATCCCAAGATACTCAATACTACAACAAGTAGAGAGTAATCTCTAAGAAAATTGGAAAATAAAAGTATAGATCTCTCTCTAAGTTCTACCAAACCTCTACAATTACTTAGCTATTCAGCCTAATCCAACCTCTAAATAATGGTAAAAATCCCAATATTTATAGATAACCAAAACAGGGGTAAAATGAAAAGATTTAATGAGCACGCAAGATTAAATAGAAAAGGAAAAGAAATGGATAAGAAATGAATTGTAGAGCAAACTGGACGAAAATTTTAAAGAAAAGAAATTTGAAACAAAAATAATGCATGTTGTCGGGTAGAATAAAAACAGAGGAGATTGCATTAGAAAGTATGCATGCAGTCGGCTACTGCCGAGAACAGAGGAAAGAGCAGGGGAATTGAGAATTCAGCTTCTGTAATTTGTACAAAAACAGAGCAAAAACAGAATTGCTCATAGTGAGGCTACTGGAGTTTTTACAAAAACAGAGAAATGCACTAATAATGCTACTGGAAAATTTTGAAAAACAGAGGAAATAACAGTCCATTAGAATTTATATACCAAAAACAGAACACATGTACACTAGAATTAAAATGCACAAAGGAAAATGGACGAAATTTGCAATTGAAATGCAATCCTAAACACTAATGCTACTGCCATGGAACTATAGAAAACTAAATGCAAACTAAACTACCAAGGAAGACAAACTAATGCATCTACAAACAATTTATGCAAAACCATGCAAAAAGAAATTACAATACAGCCATGCACTAACCTACTGGAAAATGTAGTACAAACAGAAAAAATCATGCAAAGCCATGTAAATGTACATTACAATAAAACTGTGCAAGTCATGTAATTGTCCTAATACGAAAACGAAACATGCACAAAAAATCTACTGGAAAGATAATCTAACTACCATGCAATGATAAACTAAGCAAAGAACTACCTAAACTAACCATGCAAGTTAACTCATTATCTATGTAATTATCTACTGGAACTGAAAATGCCTTATATATATATATATATATATTCATGAAAGAGTAAATACATACATGCAAGCTATACCAGAATACAAGATGAAATACTAATATACATACATATACCATGCAAAAACATGTAAAATGCCTACTAAAAGATCAAAGCATGCAACACTAAGCTTCTGGAACATAATAACCTAAATGCCAAGCAAAAACAAAAAGAACAAAGAAAATGCACTACCTACTGAAAATGAGAATGCATAATATATATATATATATATATATATATATATATATATAAACCATGCAAAACATAGAAACCATGCATATGAAAAGAAAATATACACGTTAACAATATTTCATGCAAGAGTAAAACAAAGCATGCAAATTCATGAAAGTGTACTAAATAACATGCAAGGAAAAGCAAAACACAAAGATCAAACATAGCTACTGGAATGAAAAGGTAATAAGGTAAAATCCATGTAAAATAATTTACCTAAATGTTATGAATCACCATGCAAACTATACCTAAATAAAAGCTATACAAATTGTGCTATTACAAATTAGTATGCAGTTTGGTAAAACAATCAAAACAACTAAATCATATGCCAAGTAAAAGAAAACAAGGAACAACAAATTCATGCAATCGAAATCTATCAAATAAAAGTCATGCAAACTATGAAAATATGAGACAAAACATTATATGCATATTCATACGAATATATTAAATCAATTGCAAAGAAAAACAAAACATGCAAACTAACTAAATCATATGCAAGAACAATTAATACAATATACTGAAATCTGAAAATGAAATGTAACAAGGCTAGTGAAGTGAATTAAATAACTAAACTAGAAATGTTGGTCACTAAACTAGCATTTCTTAGAATTAATTTCTAAGAATGATTTCTACTCAACAAAAAGCTATACTACAATATTATCTAAAGAACTCAAAGAATACTAACTAAAATCCTAAAGATGCAAGACTAATAGTAAAAATGGTGACCATTCATTGAAAACCTACTCATGCAAAAATCTAAAACTAACTCAAACTATAAATGCAAAAGAAGAAATCTAAATGCAAAGCCATACCTAAATTCATATCAAGCACATATTAAGGCTAACAAATAAAAAATAGAAAAATATGAAAACATAACATCAATGCCTAACAAAAGTAAGTATCTAGATAATAATCTTCATGAATTGAAGATATTATTAGAATACTAACTAAACTAGAAAGTACTTAAAGAAAATAAAGGAATGAAGATAAAATGATATGAAAATGCAATACTAACTAAGATATGTGAGACAATTAATGAAAATGTAAAAACAAGTAAATGACAAGTAATGAGACAAAGATTAAGAAAACTACTCTAACATAATACCTAAAAATCAAGATAATATCTATAACAACTATCAAAAATCAATAAAACGAAAGCATGGAAATACATCTAAGAACATGAAATAGAAATCAATCAAAGAAAGAATCAAGTTAGAAAACTAGTTAGATCTTATACTAACCATACCTAAGAACTAGTTAGAACAAGTTAGAAAGATTAGAACAAACTATATCAAGTTAGAAAGTAGGAGAAACAATTAGATCTAAAATTCTAAACTAAAGATCAAACTAAGATATTAATCCAAAGATCTAAGTTATTCTAAAGGATAAGGATCTAAAGAATCAAAAGCTAACTTAATCTAAAGCACTAAACTAACTAAGCTATCTAATCTAGATCAACTAAAGTTAACATAAATCCAAAATATCTAAGCTATATCTAACCAAAATCTCTAAGTAAAGTTTACCTAAGGAATCTAAACTAACCAAAACACTAACTAAACCTAAAAATCATGATACTAAATCATCTAACCTAAGATCTAAATCAAAAAATCTATAATCTAAGGAAAAGAAATTCTAAGAAAATGAATCAATATGAAAGCAAGAGAAACAAAATAGAAGTAACATACGAAAACTACTAAAGTAAGAATAGGAAAAATCAAAGAATCAAAATTAAACTACTCAACTAAAAAAAAGAAACAAATGAAATAGAAACATCTAAACTAAATGAAATAAGATTGATCAAGCAAATATCCAAGATCTATCAAAGAGATCAAAGATATTCTAAGAATTAGACATGAAAAATAAAAGTTACTTGAGAATGATATAATAAAACAAATCATATCAAAATTAATTCGTTATAAATTTCACACCGTTGATGAAAATTTTTCCCAAAAATTACAACGAACTTAGAGGAAAAACAACGAAAATTAATAGGATTCCCCACACCCCCAAAAAAATGTGTTATATATAAAAATAAAATTAATAGGATACTAAAAATAATAGGCCTCTAAGATAAAACCCCCGCAAAAATCTGATGTGTGAGTTATATATATAAAAATAATATAAATAATACTAAAAATAATAGGAATCTCTAAGATTAAAATAGGATTGTCACTAATAAAATAAACTCAACTAGGCAGAACACCTATCGAAATAGTTTAGTAAATAAGGTGGTATTCGGATTTTAAATTTATAAAAATCGTTTTTCCCCAAGACTTCTATTAAATTCTAGTGTGGAAAATATAATCAAATTAATTATGAATATGATTTGTGAATAAGGATCATTCAACAAGTAAATCAACCAATATGAAGAATGATAGGATTGATTTCTAAATCTAGAAAGCAAATTAAAGAACAATGTAAGGAATAAAGCAAGTAAAAAGGTTGGGAGGAATTCTTAGTAAAATATAGGTGAGATAAGAGGATACAAAATGCCAAGTATAGGATAATCTTGGATCTAGTATCATAGCTCCACCAAATTCAAGTCTAAAGTAGAATCTCTTCCATACGGATCGTGGCAAGAAATTCCTAGATTAAGAACACTTGAATGTTCACAAGATCAAATCTCCTATCAATCATCCTGGTTCCGGTCCATCAACAGGAAACTAATCACATCAACTTGGCACTAATCGTATATCCTGGTTCCGACCTAACAATTAGTGTTAATCCGAAACCACAATCTCAAATCAAAGCTTGTACTAAAGATAAAATTCAGATCTAAAGTCATCAATGAAATTGCAATTAGAATTAATAAAACCACAATCATTCAATCCAAGAACATCACAATATCTCAAGTAATTTGTAAAATAAAACCAACCAAATCTACCTATAAGAAATGTAGAAATGAGAATTCCTAAGGTTGGTTAACTAATTACAAAGAATAACAAGGAATAATAGAAGAAAAGGGGAAAGTGAAACATAGACATTAAACCTTCTTCCTCTTCAACTCCTTCTCTTAATTCTTCTTTGCTTCTTCAACTTGGATCTTCAATTTGTGTAGCCCAAATACCCTAGATATATTCAATAGATTTCCTTACAGATCGAGGCAAACCTACCAAATTAATCCCAAGATACTCAATACTACAACAAGTAGAGAGTAATCTCTAAGAAAATTGGAAAATCAAAGTATAGATCTCTCTCTAAGTTCTACCAAACCTCTACAATTACTTAGCTATTCAGCCTAATCCAACCTCTAAATAATGGTAAAAATCCCAATATTTATAGATAACCAAAACAGGGGTAAAATAGTCATTTTACACAAAATTCTCTAAAAAATCGGAACAGAGCACCAACACGGGCTCGGTGGTATAAGTAACACGGGCTCGGTGACGGGTTTATCACCGAGTGCGTGTTGATTTTCGCCGTGTTATTCCTTCTTCCCGGGCGTGTTCTTTCACTGAGCCCGTGTTCAATAGCTTGGAAGGGCGTGTTCATCCTTCTTGCTGGGCGTGTTAAAACAATGAGCACGTGTTTCTGGACTGGATTTGTACATCTTTCCGGAAATTGCATATTTAGTCCCCGAACTTTGCTCTTTTGATCAATTTTGCTCCACAAACTTCCCGAAAACAGAATATTTGCAAAATCAATCAATTTATCTCAATTTAATACAATAATCCTCAACAATTATGCACAATTATCCTTCCAAAACATTATCAAATTTATCGTTATCGGTTGTCACTTAAATAACCAAAATCTAAGGCAGAGTAACTATCGTATGCAAATAGTAACATGGAAGCATCAACGATTTTACATTTATAATATCGTATAGACCCAAAGACGTTGACAACAGTTATAAGCAATTATTAGATATGACAAGAATTTATTAACAAAAGTTAACCCTAGGATAAGAATCAATTCATGAGATTGTTGCTAGAACATAAATAGAATTGAAACAGATATGATTTAGGATTCTTATTCAGTTCGATGATTCAATTAGAATAACCATATTCAAAGATGTAGCTTTAAGCAGATCTAAGGCAATTGTGATTAATATTAACTTTACTACCGTACCCAAGTTATCTAATGTGATTACCTCAATATGGTTGTCGCAAGTAATCCTAAACCTTTGTAGATTGATTATTAAGTAGTGAATTTAATAAGTTAATCTTAAGATTTGCAATGATTATGAACTCGAGATTATTAGGCTGCCTAACTTCAGTATGGTTGCCGCAAGTTATTAGACCTAATCCGTTAATTAATTAATTATTCCAATTATATGCTCAACTCGATGCAAACCTATGTGTCATGACATAAATTGAAAAAGAAACTAAGTTGAAAGCATTAAGATAATCACAAACAATATCCTTCCCGGGAAATTAATAAAAGCTCTAATTGTATCATTAATAATAAAAGAATCCCATGAGACAGAGATAGAGTAAATAAAGAATGAAAAATAATAGACTTGAGAAGAGGGAAAAGAAAAGTTGTCGTCTGGTTGTCACTACTTCGACGGCGGGACTTGACCTCCGATTCTTCTCGAACCCTACTAGCCTTCCTCCTTGTCTTGCCCACGAAATCCTCTAGAATCACACCTCTCAACTAAGCTATAGAGCTCTCCCTTATGGTGGAGGCTCAAACCCTAAGCTAAGAAGAAAAATATAATAACTAGAAAATATTTAACTATGAGGGTAATTTTTGAGAATCTACGGAAGAAGAGACTCGAAATCCCTCAAATTCTCTGCACTCTGCACTCTTTGGTGGGTTGGTGGTTGATGGAAAAGGCTTGGCTGCTGCCTCTATTTATAGGAGTAGAAAAAAAAAAAGTGAAAATTCGATGTGGGCCAAAATCGATCTTCAAACGGGCCGCAAAACCAGGGCAGCAACACGCGTGCTCACAACGGGAACAACACGTCCCAAAAAATTACACTTTTAGTCCCCGATTTCTTCATTTCTTCAATTTCAGTCCTGAAACTTCCAAAAAGTGAAAACAGAGCAAATTTGTGTAATTTCCATTTAATTCAGCCTAATTAGACTTTAAATTAAACATAATTAAACACAATTACCCCTTAAATAAACACCCGATATAAATCTAACATATCGGATTACCCCACACTTAACCTTTTGCTTGTCCTCAAGCAAATTACTTAAACACAAAATAATCTACCAAACTTCATATATCGTGAAATCAAAAAGTAAAACTTTCCAAAAATTTACACCTTAGAAAATCAATTCTATCAAGACTTTTCAATTCTGCACAAAGAATATAATACTCTTGCTTGCCTCATAAACTATTCTTTGCAAAGATCAAATAGAAACAACTTGAAACTTATATTCATTCAACACATGTCAAACCATAGAATTTCCCTGAGGTGTAGTGTGTGATTTTGACTTTACTAATTCAATCAATAGGTTCTCCCCAAACAACAAGAAATAATAGCACGTCAATCTTTTAGGGTTCACAACAACTCATCATAATCACTCTAGGAACCCAAGTCGAATGCCAAATAATCTAAACATTTTTTTTTCTTTTCTTGCACGAATGTTTTTTTTTTTTTTTAATAAAAGCTCTAAATGTAAAAAGAATGTTGTTGCTTAACAATATCAAATTTAATTGCCCTTGTAATGAGTCCCAATCCGGTGGCTCCCAAACCTCAAAGACCTTAGGGCACCGGGCATTTAATTCCCTTCAGGAATGGTTCTCAAGTAGCAAAGGATACAAGCAAACAGACTCTTATTACTAGAAATAAATTAACACAAAACGAATGGCAATCTTCTCAAATTCTTTCAAGCAACCACAATAGCTATCATGCATTCCAAAAGATATCATGCTATGACCTCAAGTGTCCGAAAATAATCTATCAATCAAACAGTTAATCAAAATTTTGTGCTAAAAAATCTTTCAGGAATTTCCTATAAAAGGACTTGTATCAAACTTTTATAAAGATTTCTCATCATCTCTAAAAGACATAAGCATTGAAGTAGTTAATTTATATCATAGGCTGAGTAAATAATCATTCTGCATAAAATACTAATTCAAGATAGATTTGAAAAACTTTTTTTTTTCAAAAAGAATTTGAAAATTTTCGAGACAGCAGAAACATTCTAAGACACTCCACACTTATTCGAAAACAAGGAAAAGCGAAAAACTAAAAACAGAAAAACAAAAAGAAAAAGGGAAGGGAAAATAACCATGAATCGATGATGATTCTTGTTGTCCGAATATCACAAAATTACCTAAGAAATTCTCAGAATAAAATGGTGATGTTATTTAGTACCTTTTTATCAAATGATAAACAATTTAAAAAGAGAGAATATCAAAGGATAAATTAATACTAAATAATTTGGAGAAGTAGAGATCAAGAGATTTATAGAGTAACTCAAAATTCTTTCAATAATAAATCCCTATAAAGCTTTTAGAAGCTCTAAAAGTAGAAGAACATTACCATGTCTTCTCAATAAGATTCCTATAATGAAAGAATATCCTACTCAAGTTACTTGTATGATCAATTGATTGCAATTTTATCCATAATGACTTTGATTATAATGACAAGTATCCTCAACAATAGATATAGCCTGTAGATGAAATCAAGTTGTGCATGTATTCACAATAATTTCATAACACTCAATATCTATCTAGAAAAATATTTGTCTAGAACATCCAACAATTCAAACAATTTATAGCACATAAGTCTTATCTGGAACATCCGGATACTATTCATGAAAACCTTACACTGGAGCATCCAAGTGTTCTAATAAAAACAGAGTAGTTATGAATTAGGCCAAAATACCAAATAAGACTCTCTAAAGAATGTAAAGAATAATTCATCGGATATAGTTATTTGCAAAAAGAAAGAAAGAATCCAAAAACGAAACAAGGGAAGTAACAAAAAACTAAGAAATAACGGGAAAGAAAGAGAAAGGAACTAATTAATTGGAGAAGGACTTGCAGGAGAATATTCTTCTTCCACATCTTCATCTGCAGAATCGTAGTATGGAGTTGTTATTTTCGGCTTCATATTTGGTTGTAAAGATTTATTATAACTATTCATACTTTTTGCCTCTAACCTCTTAAGGCGAATATCTTGTTGATATGCTACTTCCTTTTGATCATCAATAGCATCCATCATAAATTTCTCGAACTCATTCTTAGGAATATAAGATGTATTCTTGTCCGACATTTGTGGCTTTACTTCTTCCTTGGGACTTGGGGGTATGATTACATGGGTTATCCCAATATCCTGTAGAATACTAGAATTGACTGGTGTCCTGGAATCACTTACCCTTGTCAAGTTATCCTTTTCAAATTTCACTCCTATTGATCTTGCAAGTCTTGTAACAAAAGGTCCAAAACCTAAAGGTAGTGTCGCAGCTTCCTTAACAAGTTTGTTAATAATCCGAGCAAAAACTTGGCCTAAATCAACAGGTTTTTCATGGTACATATGAGAGAAGACAGCTATTTCCAAAGGACTACGAATTGTCTTACTTTCAATCTTCCTAGTAACTATGTATGGAAACATAGTATGTAGATAACGAAGGCTTAGATGACTATCCGAAACTCTTGTTGTATCTGCATTATACTCTTTTTGGGTAGTTCTAATATGATCCCAATACATTGATGTATTGTCCGAGAATTCTCTTACTGCACTATGATAAATGTATAATGTAACTTCTTCTTGAGTCCAAATTCCTAAATGCACACCAAACTCTTTAGTACTCATATTATGTTCCAAATAATCAAGACGAAATCTAACTCTCTCGTTTTCATAGCTAAATGTCGAATAAAATTTGAAAACCAACTCGGCATAGATAGGCTCATCTACCATAAAAATGCGAGCATAAGGACAAACACGCATCATTCTCCTTAGATCAGTTTCTATCAAAAATCCCCCAATCAATCCTACGACCTTGCGCTATTTGTCTGTCTAGAAGTGCCACATACCTTTCTTCATATTCCTTCTCATTTGGTGAAAAAATGAGACAGCAGGAATGTTCATTTTTAGAATGGTCAAAACTTTTAGTGACATACTTATTATCCTTATCCTTATCCTTATCCTTATCGGGTAATTCCAATTTCCTCTTTGCCCTAGCCTTGCGAATTAGTTGCTCCTGGGTTATAAAACCAATCTCTCAATCTTGCTTGTAGTAGTCCGAGTCATCTTCCTATCAAAAGCAAAGAATAAGAGTTAGTAATAAATTTTCCAAGGCTTTAGAATTTAGGGTTTTTAAGAATTTTTTAGATTTTTATAGGTTTTTTTTTTAGGATATTTATTTTTTATGGGTTTTTAAAATTTTATGAAAGCTCTCTGGATGATATCTATAATAACTCATAGTATGATTCTAGAATATATTTTCTAAAATTTAGATATTCCTATCTTTAATTAAATTTAGATAATCTAAAATTAAAAATTTTAGGAAATCCTATACTTAGGAGGATCGAGTTTACTTTCCTTAATCAAATTATGTCATAAAGAATAATTACTACCGTTATCAAATCATAAAACTTCTAAAATTTTGATCAGGAATTCTAAAAGTTTTATGAATTTTGCAAAATTACCTAAGAAATTCTCAGAATAAAATGGTGATGTTATTTAGTACCTTTTTATCAAATGATAAACAATTTAAAAAGAGAGAATATCATAGGATAAATTAATACTAAATAATAAATTCTTTCAATAAAATCAAGTTGTGCATGCATTCACAATAATTTCATAACACTCAATATCTATCTAGAAAAATATTTGTCCGGAACATCCAACAATTCAAACAATTTATAGCACATAAGTCCTATCTGGAACATCCAGATGCTATTCATGAAAACCCTAAACTGGAGCATCAAGTCTTCTAATAAAATATAGTAGTCATGAATTATGCCAAAACACCAAATAAGACTCTTTAAAGAATGTAAAGAATAATTCATCGGATATGCTTATTTGCAAAAAGAAAGATAGAATCAAAAACGAAATAAAGGAAATAACGGGAAAGAAAGAGAAAGGAACTAATTAATTGGAGAAGGACTTTGAGGAGAATATTCTTCTTCTACATCTTCATCCACAGAATCGTAGTATGGAGTTGTTATTTTCGGCTTCATATTTGGTTGTAAGGATTTATAACAACTATTAATGATTTTTGCCTCTAACCTCTTTAGGCAAATATCTTGTTGATATGCTACTTCCTTTTGATCATCAATAGCATCCATCATAAATTTCTCGAACTCATTCTTAGGAATATAAGATATATTCTTGTCCGACTTTTGTTGCTTTTCTTCTTCCTTAGGACTTGAGGGTATGATTACATGGGTTATCCCAATATCCTGTAGAATACTAGAATCGACTGGCGTCATGGAATCACTTACCCTTGTCAAGTTCTCCTTTTCAAATTCCATTCCTATTGATATTGCAAGTCTTGTAACAAAAGGTCCAAAACCTAAAGGTTGTGTCGTAGATTCCTTAACACGTCTGTTAATACTCTTAGCAAAAACTTGGCCTAAATCAACAGGTTTTTCATGTTACATTTGAGAGAAGACAGCTATTTCCAAAGGAGTAAGAATTGTCTTACTTTCAATCTTCCTAGTAACTATGTATGGAAACATAGTATGTAGATAACAAAGGCTGAGATGAATATCTGAAACTCTTGTTGTATCTGCATTATACTCTTTCTGAGTAGTTCTAATATGATCCCAATAAATTGATGTATTGTCCGAGAATTCTCTTACTGCACTACGATAAATGTATGATGTAACTTCTTCT
>JAHSUH010003468.1:0-49481 GCA_025388415.1 Cynanchum wilfordii
AACACAATGATATCATCTCTCTTCGACACCGACCATAGACAAACAGGCAAAAGAAAAACAGAGCCTATATGCTCATTAAAATACCACATGCCGGAGTAGATAATGGGGAAACCTGAAAAAGAAATTCTAAACTAGAGTGAAAAATTGTGATTTAAAAAGTGCCATTTTCAGTAAGATAAAACCTAGACTCATTCAAATTTTTGATGGGCAGACCATCTCAAGCAAAACATAAAGAGTTTCAAATGGATTTTAGAGCTTTTCAAAATTCCTTGAAGTAAGCCATGACGTCCGAAAGTAAGTTGAGAAAAATCAAGAACGGATGGAATCATAAGTATGTTGGGCTCCCATATCCTATGAAAGACCACAAGCTAAAGCCTACAAAAATGAGTCTAGGATAGGGTCCAAGATGGAAGGATAAGGTCCAAAAGCTGCAAGCTCCTTCATAAGAATAACCATAAGAGCAAATAGTTTCCAAAAATGTATTAAGTATGAAATAAAATAATGCAAAATGCTGCACGAAGCAGAAACTTTAATTGAATTATACATAATACCAAGGGAGAATTCCAAGAGAATTTTCCACAATGAAAATATAGCAGGAGAATATGAATACTGCAAGAGGAAGAGAATGCCAAGGGGATATCAATACCAAGACAATAAACAAGGAAAACTTAATGTTACAGGAACAAGAGAATGCCAAGAGAAACACAGGGAGAAATTCCATAGAGAATAACAAGAGAGAATGCCAAGGGAGTTTTCCACTATGAAAATATAGCAAAGAATACCAATATTGTAAGAGGAAGAGAATACTAAAAAGATACCAATACCAAGAGAATATACAAGGAGAATACTAATTGCTGCAAGAACAAGAGAATCACAAGAGAAGCACTGGGAAAAAATTCCATAAAGAATACACGGAACTCAAATGAAAACACTACTCACATAGACTTGTTCTACATGTTGTGCTTTTTATATATCCTATTCATCAATGCATATACACAGCTTCCCCGGGATGGCTTGTTCCCCAAGAGCCCCTCCAAGACTTCTAATGCACCATGCTAAAAAGAAAATTAGCTTTCTAATACAATGGGAGAGGGTTTTTCTTAAATGGACACTTCCTTATTTTTCTGCCAAATTGAGAAGATTTATTAGTGACTGATTTTAAATACTAAAATGAAAGAATTAAACTTTCCAAGTAGTCCATCTTAAAAGCATGCAAAGATTTTCCAAGATATGAAGTTATGACAAGAACATATGAGGGTTTTTTTTTTTTTTTTTTTTTTAAAATGCAACTCGGAAGTTATGCTATGAAAACTCAAACTGTGTACATCAGCTATCTGAAATGGAGATATTAATCATCCAATAAAATTCATAATTTAAATATCGAAAGAAGAATAATTTTAAATCAAAGGCATCATGAAGATGCCTCAAAAGCTACGTAGCACCACAGAATCTTGAAACACATTGTTTAATATTTAACATATTTTAACTCAAAACAACATAAAGTTAATTTCAAGAATAGTTCTTGTTATTATCTTTCTCAAAAGAACATAAAAGTTAAAAAAGGAGACAAAATAGTTGCAAATATTTTGGTTTCTGCAGTCTTAGCAGGCTTCCGAGAAACTTGCATGTTGTTTCCTTATATCAGTTCACAGAGAGAAAAACATGTTTTGTCTACTAAATTGAAACAACATATTTATCATTTTCTAGGAATGTGATGACACCCCTTATTGATCATCTCCCTTGGTAATGTTGAATAAACTATCATCCATCTAAAGGAATTAATATAATCTATACCAGAATAATATGAAATACTCAATAAAAGAGACATTGCAACTTCCTAAAATAACACTAACCTCCTTAGCCATAGAATTGTAGATCATATGATTAATTTTAGGATGCCCTTACCATTTTCACTCTCCAAAATATCAATAAAAGCATCAATACTAATAAATGGATAATAAGATAATAAGAAGAATGGAGACACAAAGGATGAAATATGACTCATTTAACTATCTTTATAGATGAAAAGAACAAATGTGAAGCCACTCAGGGAACAAGGTAACGAAAATATTATAACCGATAGATCCTCCAGTAAAAAAGGAAATTCCCAAGTTCAAAGCAAAGCTTACACTAACAGTAGAAGCAAGGATGGATCTTAACCCCTAAGTTTGGTGATGCAAAGCACAATTAAGGAAATTGAGATGTCTTATATATGTTACAATGTAGTTGAAAATTACTTAATCAATCCATTTTTTTTCCTAAAATTATTTTAATTTCATGTTCTTAATTTATTCTATTACTTAACACTACACATTTTTATTTTCTAAAAGTGAGTGACATATAAAAGAAAAATTGTTAATGATGTAAGTATTGAAAAGAGGAATACTTGGGTAATAGAGTTTGGTTCTTTGTGTAGAAAGAAGAAAAAGAGGGAGTGATGGAAGACACCTCCATTTCACATAATCCTTTCTCTTCAAAAGTGAGAGAGAAATCCATACACCTATAAAATGTTAAAAAATAATTTGTATTGACCAATTTATTCAGCAAAAATAATCAAAGTTCAAAAGTTAGTTCCGTATAATGTTTGTATTATTCCGCCACCAATCTCTCAAGTAGGAAAAAGAATACTTCTTTCCTTTTCTTTCCGAACAACATTTTACACAGATCATACCACCTTGTCTTTTTTTCTTTTCTATTCTAACTTATGCTCTCTCTTCTAAACTCCCAAACTAGGCATTACACATGCGTGCACACACTCTCTCTCACAGAATCAATCACATGGTTGTCAAATTTAAGAACATAGAAGACTCCAGAGTTGAAATTTTCTCCATAAAGCAATCATTTCAGAGGAAATTAAACCATACAAATTTTGGAATCGTATAGTGCATATTTTGTTCGGAAGATTTCCCAACCATTTGATTATTTTGATCAATATCGACAAGAACAACAACAATAATGAAGCCTATTTGCAGGGAGGGAAAACTAAAAGGAATAGGAGGGAGGTCCAAGTTATTAAATCTTCTTCTTCATTGAAATATGATATAGACTAAAGAAAGCTTACATAGATCATAGTTGTAGAGTTTAGTGATTTTACATGAATAGGAAAGATTGAGAACCTGAATAAAGGAAGTCCTTCCCATTGTAACTAAACCAATGCTTCACAAGAGTTTCACTGTAGAAAGAGAAGCTGCACAATAAACCTGGAACAAGGACAACATACCGGAGAATATTTGAAAAGGACATATTACCTTATAGCTTCAACTATATGTGCATGGCCACTAGGCTCTCCAAATGCACTGCCATAGTGAAACCTTCCACTTGAAACACCAACTTTACTCCCCAAAAGCTCAATCATCTTTCCGATTGTTGGCTGAAGAATAATGACAAAGAGGAACCCAAATGGTGGCACCATAATTATTCAGTGAACAAAAATAAAAACTTGCATTCAAGTGACAGAAAATTCTTAAGAGCATCAGATAGGTATGCGAGACAGCATTGTTACTATTTTTTAAGTTACTGAAATTAAACGAGAAACTTAAAGAGAAAACTTATAACCGATAGCGTAAGTGTGTGTGAATATATCCCATGGACACTAGTCATGCAATATGTACAACGGAAACAAGTCCTACTTCAATGGTCTTCCTCAAGTTTTGATTTGTTAAAGATGAGAAGGCTCAAATATATCTTAGTCTACATGCATCCTGCAGAAGTCATCATTCTTCCTTCATTGTCAAACAGTGATGAAAATTTGGGACAAGGTGGTGATCTTGTTTAGTAACATGTTTATATGTCCCGGTAATCCTATAGTAGATGAAAAAAATGTTATGTACCTAAGCGCTTCTACTAGCTTTTGAAACTCGGGTGATACATAGATAGTGGCCTTGGAGGACATTAGGAGATCAGCATGCGCTCAGAAAATTACTGAACAAAGAGTAACTATTTCTTGTTAGGTGTAGTATCTAGTGTGTATCGAGAAAATCTCCAGAAAAATTTACATAGGTACACAACGCTGCCTTTTAATGTTAATACAATTTAATTTTACTTTATTGATGATTGCTCATCTTCTTCCTCACATAGTCCACAAGCAACTTCCTATCAAATTTTGTCCAGCTTTTGTAGATCCTCCCCTTTAGATAATTTTTTGACTCTTTAGGAAAAGGATTTTGTTAATATGAACAGTGAAGGTAAATTAGCACTGTATGGGACTATATTCTTAAAAGCTATTCTAATATCTACTTCAAGAATAATAGTACCTTTCCTTCTCACAGATAGTGACTAATGAAGAAAATACATATTATGATTGCATTCTCAGGAAGAAGCCGACATATTCAAGTACTACGGAATAGTCACCACCTAGTTCGAATCTCTAGTTAAGACCTCAAATAAAGGCAGTAAGTTAACTTCAGTTCATCAGAGCACAATGACAACAAGAACAATATGTTTACCTTGGAAATCCATGAGGATTCATTATAAGATCAAGACATATGCCATGTTCACTAAATGGAAAGACCTCCTGTTGAACAATGGTACCACACGCTCCCATCCGGTGCTTACTCGAAGAATCATAGTTCTCACAAAGCACCAGTTTGATACATGCCAATTATAGAAAGAAGGATTAATAACACCAACCATATATATACATATATATACACTACTATATAACATATGTACACTCTAGAAGCTCAATAAAAGATCAAGAATATTTCTGTAATTTGTTCCTTAGAAGTACTATCACATAGACAAATTAAAAAAGAAACGAATAAGGAATCCTTGGACAAGGATAAAATCACTCTGTATTTTTTGTTCAATGCCATCAAAATATTTTTCCCACAAAGAAGTGTCAATGACGAAACAAACACATGCATAACAAAATAAAGAATATCTAGAGATTGATGTTATAGAAACCAACTATAATATATATATATATATAAAATATATATATATATATATATATATATATATATATATATATATAATTTGAATATGCTAATAAATAGTAACTCAAAATGGAAGGAGTTCCAACCAAAAAGATGTGATAGATAATAGAATTAGGACTATGCTAAATATTTATAAACACTGTGAAACAACAGAGGCAAGACAAAAAAATTCCTTTAAAATGAATTACATTGGATAGGGATACTTGCATAGGTGATTAAGCAGCAGCAATGCAGAGTAAAAAATAAAATTCAGATAGTGAAAAAGAGAAAGTGTCCAATATGAAAGAATTTGAATCCAACATAAACATATATATTCGGATCCAATATCAAAACAAAAATTTGAATCCAATATCCAACATATGATGAAGTGAGTGGACTAAGTTTAAGTTGTTTCAGGACTTATCGGGCTTGTATCATATGCTTCTAGAATCTTGGATTTTATGTCCTCTTCCTTGGCTTCTTCTTGCATGAACAACCTTCATCACTGGAGCCGCTTTTTGAATGACCATTCATATATAATGTATCTCAGATTGTCATTGTTATTATTATTGTTGTTGATAGGGCTATCGGCTTTCACCTTCTTGCTCTCACATGACGTTCAACATTTTTCAGTTTGCATCCGAAACACAAGCCTGAAATACGAAAAATTTAAGGAAGGATCAAGACATCAACAAATATAATCTAGAAGCTCAATCAAAATATCAAGAAAATTTCCGGGTTTTTTTCTTTAAAAGTATCAGTTTAACAAATTAAAAGAAAGTACACATAAAAGAAACCTTAGACAAGAGGTAAAACTTCATGAGAAGATATTAAATAAAGGAAACCTTGGCTTTTACTGTTCTTCTTGGATTTCTTGCGACCAAGTGCAGAAATGCTTACTCCATAAATATTCTCACAACATTACTGTCAACATTTGATAATTCCTTCACCAAAGCACCAGACTGAAACACACCAAATTAAAGGAAGGACTAATAATAATAACTCCAAAACCATATATATAATAATATACACTTTAGATGCTCAGTCAAAAGATCAAGAAATTTTCTGGGCTTTGTTCCGTAAAATTACAATCATCACTTTGACAAATTAATAAAAGAGAGTTTGCAAACAAGAAAACCTTGGCCAAGGTTACTTCATGAGAAAATATGAAAGGAACTAATGTTGGGAAATCGGGCAATTTCCCTCTAAATTGAAACTAACGAATTTCACCGATTCAGTAATTCCCAGGAAAGACTACAAAGTAGTCTCCTCGACAGAATTACCTTTCTAAGCAAGTTCCCAGGAAAGGCTGGAGAGGACACACTGGTCCCACTTAAAACCCAGTCTCCTAGACGGAACCTACTTACACAGTATATATTCGCAACCTAAAATACCCGACAAATAATATATTGAATATTAAACTACAACCGAAATATAACAACAATAAATGCGGAAATAAATAAAAGAGATAAGGAAAGAACACACCCGGAATTTTGATAACGGAGTTTGGCGAAATGTGCCTAATCTCCGAGCACCACCAAAATAGCTGCTTTTATTTATAGAGAGAAGATCTCAAATTTTTGGGATGTAGGAATAGGAGGTGAGGGGCTCCTTTTATAGAACCCCAACACCTCCCTCAAAACAATGAGGAACCGATGTGGGATTTATTTTTTGCCAAATGTCAACAAATCTCCACCTTGGCACAAAATCTATTTTCCTACCAAATACAAATAAAAAATACAAAATCTTCTCAATCAAATAACAAAATAAATAAAAGCTTTTGCAGTGCCTCCAAATTTGCGCTGTCAGGCGCCAACTCAAATGTGCATGATATTTACCAAGTTTAAACAATGTTCAAACTTGGCCCTTGTAACCACCTTGGTCAACATATCTGCAGGATTCTCCTCGGTCCGAATCTTCCGGAGAACAATCTCCTCTTCTTCAAGAATCTCCCGCACAAAGTGATAGCGAACATCAATATGCTTCGTCCGTGCATGAAAGACTTGATTCTTTGCTAGATGAATAGCACTCTGACTGTCAGAATATACCTCAAGGTGTTTCTGACCAACTCCCAAGTCTTCAAGCAACCCATGAAGCCAAATTGCCTCCTTCACAGCCTCTGTAATTGCCATATACTCTGCCTCTGTTGTAGACAAAGCTACCGTTGATCGCAAGGTAGACTTCCAACTAACTGGACCCTTAGCAAATGTGAACAAGTAGCCGGTTGTTGATCGTCGCTTATCCAAATCACCTGCATAGTCGGAATCACAATATCCAACGATGCTCAAACCAAGTGATTTATCCCTCTCAAATATCAAGCCAATACCTACAGTATTTTGGATATACCGTAGAATCCATTTCACAGCTTGCCAATGACCCTTGCCTGGATCATGCATATACCGCTTACAACACTAACGGCCTGTGAAATATCGGGTCTCGTACACACCATTGCATACATTAGACTTCCAATTGCATTAGCATACGGGACTTTAGCCATGTATGCTCGTTCTTCATCTGTCTTTGGAGATAACTGTCTACAAAGCTTCAATTGAGGAGCGAGTGGAGTACTTACAGGTTTTGAATTATCATTAATGCCAAAACGGTGTAGTACCTTCTTCAAATACTCCTTCCGTGTCGGATAAAACATTCCACTCTGTCTATCTCTGCGTATCTCCATGCCGAGAATCTTCTTGGCTTCTCCCAAATCCTTCATCTCAAACTCTCTACTCAATTGAGCCTTCAGTCTGTCAATCTCATCTTGGCTCCTTGCTGCAATCAGCATATCATCAACGTACAAGAGTAGGTAGATGTAGGACCCATCTTGAAGTCTTGCGCAAATACACACAGTGATCATATTTGCTTCGTGTGTACCTCTCGATCCATCATAAACTTGTCAAATCGTTTGTACCATTGCCTCGGTGATTGTTTCAACCCGTACAACGATTTGTCCAACTTACAAACCCAATTTACTTTACGGACACGAATCATCCTTGGTTGAGTCATATAGATTTCCTCCTTCAAATCACCGTGTAGGAACGCGGTCTTCACATCAAGTTGAGCTAGCTCCAAATTCAACTGTGCTACCAAGGCCAACAATATTCTAATAGAGGAATGTTTAACAACTGGAGAAAATACCTCATTATAATCAACTCCCTCTTTCTGAGAGTAGCCTTTAGCTACCAACCTTGCCTTGTAACGAACATCATTCTTTTCAGGAAATCCTTCTTTCTTTGCAAATACCCATTTGCATCCAATTGCCTTCTTTCCCTTCAGTAGGGGGCGGCTTCCCCCCTTTGTTCTTGAAGAGATTGCATCTCTTCTTCCATTGCACCTTTCCATTTCTCATTTTCTGAACTCTGAGTAGCTTCTAAAAAAGTGGATGGTACATCATCAACAACTGGAAGTGCATAAGCCACCATGTCCACAAATCGAGCAGGTTTCTTGATTTGTCGTTTAGGTCTTCTAATGGCAATTGGCTCTCGTTGCTTGTTGAGGTTCTTGGGTTGGAACCTCCTCCTCATATTGCTCCTCTTCTGTGACAGGAACATCGTAAATTGTTGGGCTCACAATTACTTGGTCAAACTCCACCTGCTTCGGTGTATACTCCACCTGCTTCTTAGTATCATCAGCTGCTTCTGGATTTACCTTATTCAATATGATAGATTCATCAAAGGTAACATCCCTACTCACAATTGTCTTCTTTGCATCTAGACACCACAAACGGTATCCCTTCACTCCAGCATTAAAGCCCATAAAGAGAGCTTTCTTTGCTCTTGGATCCAATTTTGATTCATTTACATGATAATATGCAGTAGAACCAAAAATATGCAAAGAATCATAATCAGTTGCAGGTTTCCCGGACCATACCTCTAATGGAGTTTTTCCACCGATTGCGGATGATGGCAAACGATTAACAAGATGTTGAGCATATGTGATAGCCTCAGCCCAAAACTTTCTGTCTAACTCGGCATTAGACAAGCATGCAACGAACTTTCTCCACAAGTGTCCTGTTCATACGCTCCGAAACTCCATTCATTGCGGTGTTTTTCGAACAGTGAAGTGCCGAACAATGCCACATTCTTGGCATACTTCTTGGAAAGGATCACTCTTGTATTCTCCCCCATTGTCGTCCAGGAGAACTTTGATCTTTCTTCCCATCCTGGTTTTCAACTTGAGCTTTCCATTTCAAGCAAAATCTCTAGCACTTTATCTTTCCTTTTCATGGTAAACACCCACACTCTTCCGGAAAAATCATCAAGAAAAGTAACAAAATAGTGTCTACCTCCAAGAGATGGAGTCTTGGCAGGTCCCCACACGTCCGAGTGCACATAATCCAAAATACCCTTGGTATTATGAATGGGTGCCAAATTTTACTCGCTTTTTGCCAGAACACAATGCTCACAAAATTCTAATTTGCAAGTCTGCGTACCTTTCAACAATCCTTGTTTTGTAAGAATCTGTAAGAAGTTTTTCACCAAAGATGTCCCAAACGCATATGCCATAGTTGTGTTGCATCTCTATCCTTCGTGTTACTGGAAGTTGTTGCTGCCCCTGCTACCCCAACAACTGTACTACCTTGATAGTAATACAAGTTATTCTTTCTCACACCCTTCAACATCACAAGTGCTCCCGATGTAGCTTTAAGAATTCCATCTCGTATCGTCACAACTAGACCTTTTGATTCTAAGGTCCCCAAAGAGATGAGATTCTTCTTCAAATTCGGAACATACCGAACCTCCTTCAAAATTCTTGTGGATCCATCATGCGTCTTCAATTTGACTGAACCTATCCCAGTTGTTTTACATGTATTATCATTGCCCATGTAAACAACTCCACCTTCGAGTTCTTCAAAGTCAAAGAACCACTCCCGGATAGGAGACATATGGTAGGTGCGGCAAAATCCAAAATCCACTCGTCTTGATGCGATGTTGAAGGTGATGCAACTAGAGAAATATCAGACTCCACAACACTTTTGCAATCTGCAACATTTGCATCTTGCGGAGCCTTACCTCTCTTCTTCAACTTTGGACAGTCTTTCTTCCAGTGCCCTTTCTCTCATGAAGAAAGCACACTCATCTTTGGCAATTCTTCCTTGCGACTTAGATCTTCCTCTTCTCCCCTTTGGCCTGGCTTTGTGGCCCCCCTTGCCACCAATGCTTCATCTGCTGCAACCGCTTTGGTTTTCAACTTATCCTGCTTTCTCAATTCTTGACTATATAAAGCGGAACATATAGCATCTAAAGTTACATTCTCCTTCCCATGAAGTAACGTCGTTTCCAAATGTTCAAATTCATCGGGAAGAGATGATAATAACATCAAAGCCAAATCTTCATCATCAAATTTTACATCTAAATTTAACAAGTCTGCAACCAACTGATTAAATTTAGTAATGTGTTCATTCATAGTAGTACCCGATCGATAATCAAATCGGAACAGTCGTTTCTTCAAAAGGAGCTTATTCTGACCACTCTTTTTCAGAAATTTATCCTCCAAAGCCTTCCACAATTTGTATGCTGAAATTTCATTTTTACAAAGATACTTCGCTCTCCGGGAAGGCACGATCGAATTGTTCCCCAAGCCAAACGATTAATGATACCCCAATCCTTATCTTCCACATATTCCGGTTTATCTTTTTCAATGGCAATATCGAGACCTTGCTGAAAAAAGGGAGTCCAAAACTTCCCCTTGCCACATCCCGAAATGACCAGTCACGTCAAATATTTCTACCGCCAATTTCAAACTTGACATCGAAGTCCTCGACCATGTGGACGATGATGTCGACATCTTCGGTATTATATTTGATGTACTCTCGATTGCCATGACAAATTTAAATAATATTCAATAATATTACAAGCAAACAAACCAAGGACGAACCTTCTCCCTGATACCACTTGTTGGGAAATCGGGCAATTTCCCTCTAAATTGAAACTAACGAATTTCACCGATTCGGTAATTCCCAGGAAAGACTACAAAGTAGTCTCCTCGACAAATTACCTTTCTAAGCAAGTTCCCGAGAAGGGCTGGGAGAGGACACACTGGTCCCACTTAAAACCCAGTCTCCTAGACGGAACCTACTTACACAGTATATATTCGCAACCTAAAATACCCGACAAATAATATATTGAATATTAAACTACAATCGAAATATAACAACAATAAATGCGGAAATAAATAAAAGAGATAAGGAAAGAACACACCCGGAATTTTGATAACGGAGTTTGGCGAAATGTGCCTAATCTCCGAGCACCACCAAAATAGGCCGTTTATTTATAGAGAGAAGATCTCAAATTTTTGGGATGTAGGAATAGGAGGTGAGGGGCTCCTTTTATAGAACCCCAACACCTCCCTCAAAACAATGAGGAACCGATGTGGGATTTATTTTTTGCCAAATGTCAACAACTAAAACACTAGACCTCTTCTTGGAAAAAAAAAAAAAAAAAAAAAAGTCACGTAATGTCTAGAAATTGGACCTCTTCGGAGAATGACAGATTAAATCGAAGGACCTTGACCTCCATCCTATTAGCACTACTTACTGTACATTTTGTTCATTGTCATCAACATATTTTTCCCAACGAAGAAAGTGTCAAAGGAATAACAATCACATATGTATATGAAGGTTTATCCAACTCAATAAAAAATATCTGGATCTTTAAATGTGTATAAAGACTTCTACAGCAGGCCAAGTTCTAATTAGGAACATTTTAACTATTTCAACCAACAGATGAAGAAATTAGGACTATGATAATAAATAAACACACAGTGAAACGAAGCATGATGAAAAACTCTTTAATGAATTATAGTGAAAAAAAAGACACAGAAAGAAAAAAAGAACTGAAAATCAATAATTTAAAGAAAACAATAAATAAAGTAAAAATTAGAAACAGAAAATTCAGGAATTAAACACAAAAACAAATAATGACAAGTACAATTGAAGACAAATCAACAGCTCCGGTAATTACTACCAAGAAACCACACTTACGTTTTTCCCATAATTTTTCCTTTTGAAGAAACTGATTCTTGCAGTCTTTTTCTTGAAGAAAAAGGAGACGAAAAGTAAAAATCCTTTTACACCCATTTCGTAATAACTAGAAAAGAAAAAGAAAATAATATCTAAGCAAATACAAAAGAAACCCATATATTATAAAACATAACTGTGAAAAATAAGAGAAAAGAATCATCATAGAAGGAATAAAAAAGAAGCTTGTAAATCAAATTAATTAAGAACGGAAAATAAAAATTGTAACCATAATCTTGGAAACTTGATTGAAGACCCGAGAAGCATCCTACGAGAAGAGAGAGAGAGAGAATGAAATTGAATAATGAATGAGTCTATGAAATATATATAGAGGATTTTCTCTCAATTGTTTTCCCTCATTAGGCGGTAACTAACGGCCATGAAGTGGACTTACTTGTATAACTGGACTGTTCTTGGTGATATACCAAATTGCTTTATTCTCCCATATTCAACATTTCGGTTAGCTTCTGGTTTTCTCTGCACTGACTCAGATTTATTCCTCCACCACAACACCATCCTGAAATAAGATAAATTAAAGGGATTAATGCACCAACAAGATGAATTCATGAGAAGATATTAAATAAAATGAAAATGACTAAGTTTAACTACTACAATGGCCTCTTCAGAGAGAGAATGAAATTGAATAATGAATGAGTCTATGAAATATAAATAGAGGATTTTCTCTCAATTTTTTTCCCTCATTAGGCGGTAACTAATGGCCATGAAGTGGACTTACTTCTATAACTGGACTGTTCTTGGTGATATACCAAATTGCTTTATTCTCCTCCCATATTCAACATTTGGGTTAGCTTCTGGTTTTCTCTGCACTGACTCAGATTTATTCCTCCACCACAACACCATCCTGAAATAAGATAAATTAAAGGGATTAATGCACCAACAAGATGAATTCATGAGAAGATATTAAATAAAATGAAAATGACTAAGTTTAACTACTACAATGGCCTCTTCAGTTTGATTAATTCTACACATGAGAAGGAATAAGTTTAAGATGTTGCAGAGGACTTACAAGGCTTATATCAGTTGTTTCTGTTTGCATGAATCCTGGTTTTCCAATGTGCTCTTTCCTTGGCTTCTTCCATGAAGCTTCATCACTTGATAAGGAAAATGACTAAGTTTAACTACTACACTGGTCTCTTTGGTTAGATTAATTCTATACATTAGGAGGACTAAGTTTAAGATGTTGCAGAGGAGGAAGGATTAATAACACCAACCATACATATATATACAAATATATACACTCTTCTAGAAGCTCAATAAAAGATCAAGAATATTTCTGTGTTTTGTTCCTTAGAAGTACTATGACTTAGACAAATTAAAAAAAAAATGTTACCAATAAAGAACCCTCGGACAAGGTCAAAATACTCTGTACTTTTTGTTCAATGTCATCAAAATATTTTTCCCACAAAGAAGTGTAAAAGGACGAAACAACATGCATATCAAGGTTGTTATGCAACACAATAAAGAATATCTAGAGATCTTTAGATGATGTTATAGAAACCAACTATAATATATATATAATTTGAATATGCTAATAAATAGTAACTCAAAATGGAAGGAGTTCCAACCAAAAAGATGTGAAAGATAATAGAATTAGGACTATGCTAAATATTTATACACACTGTGAAACAGAGGAAAAAATAAATTCCTTTAAAATGAATTACAGTGGATAAAGATACTTGCATGGGTCATTAAGCAGCAGCAATGCCGAGTAAAAAATAAAAATAAAATAAAATACAGACAATAAAAAAGAGAAAGTGTCTCAAATATTAAAGAATTTGAATCCAACAAAACATATATATTCAGATCCTATATCGAAACAAAAATTTCAAGTCAATATCCAAAAGATGATGAAGTGTGTGGACTAAGTTTAAGTTGTTTTAGGACTTACCAGGCTTGTATCATATGCTTCTAGAATCTTGGATTTTATGTCCTCTTCCTTGCTTCTTGCATGACCTTCAGAGCTACTTTCTGGTAGGGCCTATCAACTTTCCTCTTCTTGCTTTCACATATCGTTCAACATTTCAGTTAACTTCTAATTTTCTCTTAACTGACAGTAATATTCCTCCACCTAAACACCCGTCTGAAATATGACAAATTAAAGGAAGGATCAATAACACATCAACACATATAATATAGAAGGTAAATTAAAATATCAAGAAAATTTCTGGGTTTTGATTTTTACTGTATCACTTTAACAAATTAAAAGAAAAATACAATAAAAGAAACTTTGGACAAGAGGTAAAACAACATGAGAAGATATTAAATAAAGGAATCCTTAGCTTTTCCTCTTCTTCTTGGAAGCAATAGTTTGAGTTCCTGCTGGATTCTTGCTACCAAGTGCACAAGTGCTTACTCCAAAATTTTTAATTCTCACTACATTACTGTAAACATATTTGCTAATTCCTCCACCAAAGCACCAGTCTGAAACAGGACAAATTAAAGGAAGGATTAATAACTCCAAAACCATATATACACTTTAGAAGCTCAGTCAAAAGATCAAGAAATTTTCTAGGTTTTATTCCTGAATTACAATCCTCACTTTGACAAATTAATAAAAGAAAGTTGCAAACAAAAAAACCATGGCCAAGGTTACTTCATGAGAAAATATGAAAGGAACTAAAACATATGGTTACAAGAGAGAAATTCTCTGCATAAAAATATAATTGTAATCAAACTTTGTTGCCTATCTAAGGAGAGCCTACATTGAATAGAATCCTAAATGCCTAAAGCAAATAGATTAGATAACTAGTAATAACTAAATTCTAAATCAAGTTGGAAAGGAAAAGACTAATAAAAACATAGAATGTATGGGAAATATAGACAAAAAATACTAAAACACAGAGTTTTAGTCCTAAAATACTATTGCATCAGTGGGAGAAGGAAATAATAGAAACTCTTGCAGTTTAAAACCAACCTTGCAATGTAATTTCCCAAATTTGCCACCCACTTGTCATCCAATATGTTAAGAACACTGGCAACCTGAAAAAATAATGTGTAGGGGAAACAAAGAAATATGTATATGAGACACGTAATGATCCAAAAACTCCGAGAAGTAAATGTTGGATGTGGAAACAAAGCAAAAACGTGACTGGTCATAGAGAGAGCCCATACTTACAGAAATAGCAGTGTAGCAAGTGCGAACATCTAACTCTCCACCATCATGCATCCTAATGATAAACACATAATTAAAACTTAGTCTAATTTATTGGAGATGTTGCTTTGGAAGCTAAATGAGAAGAGTATCAAGAATTTAGAATGTACAGGAAGCATTTCATATTCAATTGAACAAAATTCATGCATCAATTCATACTTTAAATCCAGCAACATGGCATAAAAGAAACATAAACAACAAACAACAAGGAAAATAACACATTATAACTTCAAAAAGACGCACAGGAAATGCATTCCGAAAACATATGGTCAAATGAAGCAAAGGGGAGATACCTCATATATGCAACACACATAATATGAAAATAATTACACAATTAGTTAAAACCGAGTTGACTACTGCATAAGTTGTGGCAAGATGAGGCAACTGCTCAAATCGAGGGAAGAGGTTATTCTAGTCACAAATACAAATAGCATCGAGTGAGAATAGAGAGCACTTACTTGACCAGGTCCACTACCACATTCACCATCTGGATCCTACAAAACATAAGAGGATGTTACTGTAAAATGTAAATCAAAATTCCACAACAGAAAAAAAAAAAAAAAAAAAAAAAAACCACCAAAGCCAGTATATATTATGTCTAAATAGAGTTCGAAGTAGAAGATATGGAGAAAAGACCAATAAATCACTAATAAAAAAACCCTAGAGAAAAAACAGTGGAGAAACTAATGAATATATGGTGTAAACCTTATGGACGAGCATCCATTGATTTTCTTGAATCCTTGTTCCCTTAACAAAAACAAGATCCATTCAAAGCAAATAGAGCATATAAGAGTGATTACAGAAAGGAACTAAAGAATCACTTAGAACAAACAGCTCCGCCAAGTAAGAGGGCATTCACTAGTGGTGCAGGGTGATATAGTTAACAGGAAAAGGGAAAAGGCTCAGGCTTTAGCTTGGTTACGAGAGAGAAAGTCTCTGCAAAAAAAATAAAATTGCATTCTAACTTTCTTGCCTATCTAAGAGAGCCTAACTTGAATAGAATCCTAAAGGCCTAAAGCAAACAGATTAGATAACTAATAATAACTAAATCCTAAAACAAAGACTATAAAAACATAGAATGTATGGAAAATATAAAGATAAATACTAAAAACACAGAATTTAGAATGTACAGGAAGTATTTCAAATTTAATTCAACAAAATTCATGCATCAATTCAGACTTTAATCCAAGCAACATGGCATAAAAGAAACATAAACAACAAACAACAACGAAAATAACATATTATAATTTCAAAAAGACACACAGGAAATACACTCGAAAAACATATGGTCGGATGAAGCAAAGGTGAAATACCACATATATGCAACGCCCTCATAATATTAATATAACTGCACAATATATTATCTCGCACTCACGCTCTTTGAATTAATCTCTCTATAAAATGTATTAATCATTTGTTTAGCAATAATTGAATCCAATTTTTGTATTAATCTCACACTCACCCTCTTTGAATTAATCTCTCTATAAAATGTATTAATCATTTGTTTAGCAATAATTGAATCCAATTTTTGTATCATTACATCCATTGCTCCCTGGTTAGGCACTTAATAAGTTACTAATTTAAAGTGTACATCCAAAATACACCCCCTCCAAGAAAAATAAAAAAGAGGGAAGGGAGCAATCACCTGCCGGAAGGAATAGCACCCACCAACCAGTTTGTTACCCCGAAATCCACCCTCCCAACCTTGTCCGAAGACAAGCCAATCCTGGCAACGTTGTTCAAGAAATGCAATAAACACCCTAGTCGGATGAATAAAAGAGATCCATGATTAGACATAGAATCTGCTTATATATTGTTCTAAGATGCCCGCTAAAGGACATGGTAATGGCCACTGAAAAGACAAACAGGATCCATTCAAAGCAAATAGAGCATATAAGAGTGTTTACAGAAAGGAACTTAAGAATCACTTAGAACCAACAATTCCGCCCAGAAAAGGGGCATTCGGGTAAATATGGTTAACGGGTAAAGGGAAAAACCCCAGGATTTACCTTAGCTACGAGAGAGAAATTCTCTGCATAAAAATATAATTGTATTCAAACTTTGTTGCCTATCTAAAGAGTGCCTACCTTGAATAGAATCCCAAAAGCTTAAAAGCAAATACATTAGATAACTAATAATAAATAAATCCTAAAACAAGTCCGAAACTGAAAGACTATGATAACATAGAATGTATGAGAAATATAAACATAAAATACTAAAAATACAGAACTTTATTCCTAAAATACTATTGCGTCAAATAGGCCCACCAACTCTAAAAATAGAAGTCTCCCCTCAAATGCATCATTTCATATCAAGTACGCCATTAAATAATACATTTCACATGCAGAGAATTATGCATGCAAATGAACCGCATCCAATGACATTCTGAACAAAATACCGGGCAACCACCGATAGATCTAGTGGGAAAAGGAAATAATAGAAACTCTTGCAGTTAAAAACCAACCTTGCAATGTAATTTCTCAAATTTGCAACCAGCTTGTCATCCAATATGTTAAGAACACTGGAAACCTTATAAAATAATGTGTAAGGGAAATCATGAAATAAGTAAATGTGACACTTAATGATCAGAAAACTCAGAAAAGTAAATGCTGGACGCGGAAACAAAGCAAAAACATGACTGTGCTTATAGAGAGAGCCAAAAACTTACGGAAATAGCAGTATAGCAAGCACGAGCATCTAACTCTTCACCATCATGCATCCCGATGATAAACACACGATTAAAACTTAGTCTAATTCATTGGAGATGACGCTTTTGAAGCTAAATGAGAAGAATTATCAAGAATTTAGAATATACAGGAATAAATTCAGAATTCAATTCAACAAAATTCATGTATCAATTCATACTTTAAATCCAGCTACATGGAATAAAATAAACATAAACAACCATCAAGGAAAATAACATATTATAATTTCAAAAAGACACAGGAAATGCATTCCGAAAACATATGGTCGGATGAAGCAAAGGGGAGATACCTTATATATGCAACACACATAATATTAAAATAATTACACAATATATTATTTGTCACTCAGTCTCTCAGTATTAATCTATCTATAAAATGTATTAATCATTGAAATGGAAGTTGTGTTAACCTGAAGCTTCCAGTTGTTTCTTTTATTCGCAGCAAAAATGAATATACGTCCATGTCGGATAGTAAATGATGAACTGCTTCATCAAAACAAGTACTTGTATATATACCTATCAATTTACAGCAAAGATTTTTTACCTCCAGGAGTCAAAAGTGAGTTGACTGCTGCATAAGTCGTGACAAGATAAGGCAACTGCTCAAATGAGGAAACAGGTTATTCTAGTCGCAAATACAAATAGCATCCAGAAAGAGGAGAGAGCACTTACTTGACCAGGTCCACCACCATATCCACCATCTGGATCCTACAAAACATAAGAGGATGTTACTGAAAAATGTAAATCAAAATTTCAAAAAAAAATGTAAGATAAAAAACAAATCAAAGTTACTCTAAGCATCATGGTGAACATAGATGTCCCCCCAACTTACAGGAACCGGAATGCAAGTTTTAATCACTGAGCTAGACCAAGACAGTAATACTATTTTCATTTCCTTCCTTTTTTTTCTTTTTTATGGCTTTTCAACTCTTTTAAGGCGGGGCGGAGCGATTGTGAATCCGTTATGGGTAGGAGGAAGAAGGTTATTTTCTTTTAAAATAGTGGTATATTTACTCCCCTTTTTCCTTTTAACAATTTAAACTTGTGACATTTCAACCTCAAGACAGTATTAGTTAATCTCGGACATTTGAAAAAGGTCAGCGCTTAAGAAAGTCAATAGTTTTATTTTCCAGTTCTTCAACAAAATGATCTCCCAATAATGCAATAGAGTGGATGATCCAATAGCAAAGCCAAGGCCGATTGAAGACAAGCAAAATTGTATTCAAACTTTCGCTAATCTAAAGAGAGCCTACCTTGAATAGAATCCTATAGGCCTAAAGAAAATAGAAATAACTAAATCCTAAAACAAGTCGGAAACTAAAAGAACATAAAAACAAGAATGTGTGGGAAATATAAACATAAAATACTAAAAACACAGAATTTTAGTCCTAAAATACTACTCTCAACCTACAGTAGATAGAAGTCTCTTCAAACACATCATTTCAAATCAAGTATGTCATTTAAGAAATACATTTCAACTGCTTGGTTCAAAACAACTAGCAAAAGCTTGGAGAAAGTAAAAACTATGCCTAAATAGATCTTTCTGCAATGTTAAACTCTGTTAAATGTAATTTCCCCAATTCACAATAAATATATAAACAGTTGAGGAAATATATAAAGAGAAATAGGACAAATACAAAATAAACAGTTGAGCTGGAAAAAGAAGAAAAAACTTACAATTAGCCGAGGCAAGCCCAAACAACCAACCTCATCAATCGGAATCATTGTTGCTAAACCACAAAATGCATGTCTAACAAACACCACAAAGAAAGGTAGGTTTATAAAGGCTCACCAAATTAAAATCCAAGGAAAGCAACCAGCAGAAATTTTATGCATAGCACGGGAAAATAGAGAGATTTACAACAAACGGAAGTCTCCTCAAATGCATTATTTCATATCAAGTATGCCATTAAGTAATATATTTCACATGCTTAGTTCAAAACAAGTAGCAAAAACTTGGTGAAAGTAAAAACTGTGCCTAAATAGATCTTTTTGCAAAGTAAAACTCTGTTAAAGGTAATTTCCCCAATTCACAACAAATATATAAGCAGTTGAGCAAATATATAAAGAGAACTATGTCAAATAGGGAATAAACAGTTGAGCTGGAAAAGGAAGAAAAAACTTACAATTAAGAGAGGCAAGTTCAAACAATCAACCTCATCAATCGGAATCACTGTTGCTAAACCACAAAATGCATACCTAACAAACACCATAACAGACGAGTAAGTTTATTAAGGCATCACCAAATTAAAATCCAAGAAAAGCAGCGAGGAGAAATTTTATGCATTGCACGGAAAAAAGGGTTAAAAAAAAGCAAGTTCAATAATTGTTTCAGTAAAAAAACTATGAACTCCAATTTCTAATAGAGAGAAATTTGCAACAAACAACTTTTCATGTAAGATGCAAAATTCCATCCTTCATACAAAACCTATTTTTCTATCTTACCCTCCATGAGCTTCAGAACCGGATTCCCCGGCTATTCCAACTTCATAAGTCCGACAACTAAACAAACAAAGATTAGTTTAGTGTTGAGGGAGATAAAATCAATAATACAATTAAACTGGAAAGAAATGCCTCGGATTCCGAACGATAACATCTATATGCAGACACTTATATATGGATGGAACTAACGAATAAAGAACTGCAACAAGCAACTATGTTAAATCTTCAAAAGTCTTCCAAAACTTTAAAGCTACCTTAAGAAGCATTAGACCTCAAAATAGTCCTTCCAAAATTACTAAATTAGTCATGAATATCAATGAAAGACAGCAGGCAGGAACATGAAAATATGCAAAAGTTACTTCTGATGTTAGCAGTACAAGAATCTAGCACACATACCATGAGTTTTTCACCATAGGTGGCAGCATTACCAGCCAAGCAAACTAAAATTTTAAAATGAAAAACTACAAAAATTCAATGCAATTCATGAAGACCAGGTTTTACCAAGGCATCAACCTAGTAACGTATTATAGATCACAGTTTATCATTGTCAAATCCACTCATTGAATGGCCATTAATTTAGTCTCTGTTTTGTTAAGAGATGTAAATTCAACTCAAGTAGAGGATTTAGAAGAGAAGGGAAGATTTAAACTCCAACATATGGGTAATACTCCAAACTCTAAGCATATCTTTTGGACCAAAGGCTAGCACAGTTAATGCAGAGAATTATGCATGCAAATGAACAAAGCATCCAATGACATTCCCGAACAAAAATGCAACCAGCACCGATAGATCTAGTGGGAAAAGGAAATAATAGAAACTCTTGCAGTTTCAAAACCAACCTTCCAATGCAATTTCCCAAATTTGCAACCAGCTTGTCATCCAATATGTTAAGAACTCGGCAACCTGAAAAAATAATGTGCAGGGGAAACCATGAAATATGTATATGTCACACTTAATGATCCAAAAACTCGAGACGTAAATGAATGTGGAAACAAACAAAGCAAAAACATGGTGCATGGCTCATAGAGAGAGCCCAAACTTACGAGATAGCGTGTAGCAAGCACGAACATCTAACTCTCCACCATCATGCATCCCGATGATAAACACATAATTAAAACTTAGTCTAATTTATTGAAGATGTGCTTTTGAGGCTAAATGAGAAGAGTATCAAGAATTTAGAATATACACGAAGGATTTCAGGATTCAATTCAACAAAATTCATGCATCAATTCATACTTTAAATCCAGCAACATGGCATAAAAGAAACATAAACAACAACCAGCCAGTAAAAATAACTTATTATAATTTAAAAAAGACACAGGAAATGCATTATGAAAACATATGGTCGGATGAAGCAAAGGGGAGATACCTCATATATGCAACACACATAATATTAAAATAAGTATATCTTTAAATCATCAATTCATACTTTAAATCTAGCAACATGGCATAAAAGAAACATAAACAACAACCAGCAAGTGACACTACCATGCAGCAGATAGGCAACAGAAAAATAATGTTCCGAGTTCCATTTTTGCAGTTTTATAATAGGAAAATTAGGCTTTACTCTCCAGAAATGGATTTAGCAAGGAGGAACACCTTTAGAGAGGTTATGCAACATCTTGAAGGAAAAGATCCATACCTACACTTGTAATACATATAGGCGGGCGGGTGTATCAGCCCTTGCAGATACCAAAAGTGCTCAACAAAACAATCCAGCTCTTGATATGGCCTTTCTCTATCAACAAGAGCATATCTTGGAACAGGAATTCCAAACATCTCAAGACACCGATATCCAACCAATAAGAGGGCATATAAAAAATTGACTTCTACGTAGACAATGGACATAGGTTAATTTCTAATAAAAGTATACTCAACTTTAATTTACGGAGCAAGAAAACATCCTTTCCCCTCAATTCAAGCTAAGTTTTGGAGTAAATGCAAGGAGAAAATAATAGAACATCTACAAAAAAATGGCGCTAGGCAAATCTTAGACATCATGATTAGAGAGATAGCTTCGAATAAAAAAAATCACAAAAAAAGCATGTCCTTGAGGAAATAGATAAGATATATTAAAGAGCGGAAATTAACTATCCTAAGTTTTCACCAATGTTTTCAGTAAAGGAAGCAATTATAAGGTAAGGTGGGTTTAGTTACATACAAGAACAGGACAATGAGAAATGAGAAAACTCTCTGCCCTTCTCCAATAATTGTGGGAATCAAAATTCAATGAATTTTATAAGGAAAGAAAGAAACTAAGATATCCTAAGAAACTAGGAAAAAAAATGTCCATTTTCTTTCTTATCATGTGAACACAATAACTTTCGTTTCTCTTCCTTTTTGTCTCTTTCAACACCCAAGTATCCAAATAAGCTAAGTAAATATCGATGAATCGATTCTCAACAACAATCAAGAGAATAAGCATTCTTAGGATGAATTTTAGCAAAACTCAAGCATCCCATCCATTCATCGAAATCAAGTGCAACAAATCTTAACACCCTCACATGCTTTCACTCAATATTCTCAAAGTGTTTACACTCAATACTCTCAAAGTGTTTAGGGTGTGTTTACACTCAATACTCTCAAAGTATTTAGGGTGTATTTACTCTCAAAATCAGAATAAAGCATGCTATTACCATAGGCTTGCAAGTAAATCAAATCTCCACCAAAACATAAGAATCAAATGCAATAATCAAAGGGACTTTATAATGGTTGTAATGGGGCTTAGGTAAGGGTATGGTAATGATATATATATATATAAGGTAGGCAAATTTGAAGGAAAATACAAATATCACCACACACGTAATCAATCCTCTAATATTTTCATCATTCAACTAAAAGGAAAACTAAACAACACTTCAACCATATATTTTTTTGTGCTACCTTTTTATCCACTTCTTTCCTTATTAATTTTTTTTTTTCAAAAGCCTCTTCTTTTGGCTTGTCTAATACACTTCAAGCAAATTTTTTTTTTTTTGCGGCACCTTTTTCTCCATTTTTTTTTCTTTCTTTTTTTTTTCTTTTTCAAAGCCTCCTCTTTTGGCTTGTATAATAAACACACAATGGCTTTTTAGAGATTTCTCAAAATCTCAATTTTCTTCTTTCGATATTTTTTCTCTCCCTCTTTTTTTTTTCAACAAACAACTCATGCTTATCGCAATATAAGAGTTCTCATGCGAGTGAAAAATATAAATTCCTTCAATAGGTTCAAAATCCGAGGTTTAAACAAAGAATGGGTAATTTGGCTTATGATGTGGTTAAAAATCAAAGAAAAAGGTACATATAGGCTCAAAGGGGCTAACTAGTTGGTAAATGTTCAAGGTAGGTAAATAAGAAACGAAACAAAAAGGTTTTAAAATCAAAGACACAAGTGTTTAATTCCTAACTTGCCCTTATCACATTAAAGCATCAATCCAAATGTGCAGTTCCAAAATGCATTCACAAGCAAGTTCTAGAATAAACACACTAAATTTGACATCACACAACAAAGAAATAATGGAGCAGAATATAACAAGTTGCTCATAGGCTCAAAACCTCACTTAGAATGGCTTATTTGCATCAAGATTCGTGCTCTTTTCAATCAAAAAAATTAACGAGACACTATCATGTAAATTTTAAAGAAAGCTCTAGTCATGCTCACCTCCATCATGTATTAAAATTCAAAACAAAGATAATATACCCAACGAATTTAAACATTCAAGAACATATCAAGAGACTCAAGGATTCGAAATAAAATTCATCATGTTCAGCATGTTGTGGGAAGCTAAATCCATAAACTCTAATTTACAAAAGAAACCAGAAATCATATACATTCCCCACCAAATCACACACAGAATCTAGACTTTGCACATTGCAGTCAAATATAAATATGAAGAAGCAACGAAACAGGTCACAGTGTCTATGAGATAATAAAGATAATGAAATCATACAGGCAAGGATATCAAAGCTGAACCGAGGTGATGCTTGGCACAAATGATAAACATATCGGGAGATAGACTTGTCATGCATTAGAGTACAATCATGGAAAAGGGAACTACATTACCTAGGGAAGCACATGTATATGGAATAAACAATGTTCTCTCGGACATAATTTAAATACAAATCCATAAAATGCCTCTTTTCTTGTGTTTCTGCTTCCCCCATCAAGAAACTAATAAATTTTCACATAAGCTAGGTGAAAAAAACTTACTTTCTTGGTGCTGCATAAGCTTCAACTATGCTAGCTGGAAAAAACTTACTTTCTTAGTGCTGCATAAGCTTCAGCTTTCTCCAATTGGTACCAGAGGAATACAAGGCAACTAAACAATCACATACTGACAAGCTGCAATGATGTGGAAACTCAAATGTTAAGCTTAGAAATATAAGAATCAGAGTTAAAAACAGATTTATTCATCCAAAATAGAAATCATTTCAAGTAACTGTTCAAAGAAATTATCAATTATAAAGAGATTTAACAACGAAGTAGTCCATTAAATCAAACAACACACTCATCATTCTTGTGATTAAAAATTTTAAGAAAATTCCAGCAATCTTAGCTAGCACAAAAGTTTCCAAGGATTAAGCAATTTATTACTATTCAGGAACATGCATACTATTGATCAATTTATATATCATAGGAAATCTTAGAATCTATTTCTTGTAAAAGTTAAGTAGGATTCTATTCTCAGCAGGTCTCAATCTCAAGAAGGAAAAGCAAATAGAAGAAGATAACCATTCGAGGATTCCGTTGCAGGTGAATTGTTCTAGGATTTTCCTCAGCCAAAGTTGTACCACCATCATGTTCTTTTCTTTTCTGGATTGTGTACTGAAACTGTTTTCGCTATGTGCTACGATCTGTTTCTTGAGTTCTGCAGAGTGTAAACACAAACAATGAAAAATGAAATAAGGTAACAAATCTAGGAAAATAACATATAAAGTAGTGACAAGGTGAGCAATACCATTAATTTCATTTGCTGGAGCTCGGTGGTATCACTTTCCTGCAAGACTTAACTCAATTCCTCTAACTCGTAACTCTCCACCATAATGCATCCCGATGATAAACTCATAATTAAAACTGTCTAATTTATTGGATATATTGCTTTTTTAGGCTAAACAAGAAGAGTATCAAGAATTTAGAATATGCAGGAAGGATTTCGGAATTCAATTCAACAAAATCCATGCATCAATTAATACTTTGAATCCAGCAAATGGCAAAAAAGCAATAGAACACAATTTATCTAAACCTTAAAGAAAAAATACAATCTCTCGTCCATTTTCTATCCTCCTCTACAGGCAAGGGCAACAAAGAAACAGAAGAAAATATGAGAAGAAAAATAAAAACAAAATCCTAAGAAAGACTATCTAAACCAACTAGACCTAAAAAAATAGGTAATAGAGTTTGCATACCTTAGGTCCGGAATGGCCTCGCACAATCTTCTACAATAGATAAATCGCGATGCGCAGGAATCGGAGTCATCTTGCGAATCAGCAGCCATAGTCTAGAGGAGTATTTGGCACCCCAGTGAATCCAATTTTTGTATCATTACACCCATTGCTCTTTGGTTAGGCACTTAGTGAGTTACTTATTAATTTAAAGTAGACATCCGAAATATACCCCTCCAAGAAAAATAAAGAAGAGGAAGGAGAGCAATCACCTGCCAGAAGAAATAGCACCCATCAACCTGAAAAAATAATGTGTAGGGGAAACCATGAAATATGTATATGTGACATGTAATGATCCAAAAACTCTGAGAAGTAAATGCTGGATGCGGAAACAAATCAAAAACGTGACTGCTCATAGAGAGAGCCCATACTTACAGAAATAGCAGTGTAGCAATTGCGACCATCTAACTCTCCACCATCATGCATCATAATGATAAACACATAATTAAAACTTAGTCTAATTTATTGGAGATGTTGCTTTGGAAGCTAAATGAGAAGAGTATCAGGAATTTAGAATGTACAGGAAGCATTTCATATTCAATTGAACAAAATTCATGCATCAATTCATACTTTAAATCCAGCAACATGGCATAAAAGAAACATAAACAACAAAAAGCAAGGAAAATAACACATTATAATTTAAAAAAGACGCACAGGAAATGCATTCTGAAAACATATGGTCAGATGAAGCAAAGGGGAGATACCTCATATATGCAACACACATAATATTAAAATAATTACACAATTAGTTAAAACCGAGTTGACTGCTGCATAAGTTGTGGCAAGATGAGGCAATTGCTCAAATTGAGGGAACAGGTTATTCTAGTGACAAATACAAATAGCATCAAGTGAGAATAGAGAGCACTTACTTGACCAGGTCCACTACCATATTCACCATCTGGATCCTACAAAACATAAGACGATGTTACTGTAAAATGTAAATCAAAATTCCAGAACAGGAGAAAAACAAAAAAAATGATAACATAAAAAATAAATCAAAGTTACTCTCAGCATCATGTTGGACATAGAAGTCTCCCCAACTTACACATCAATGTGCAAACTCAACAGAGAATGATGGCCTGAGTCGTTTAAGATCACCGGTAAGGTACTCTATGTGGTTATCCCGTTGCATCTATAGGTTTTCCCATTATTTTATTTTTTTTTCATTAAAAAAAAAAAAAAAAAAAAAAAAAAAAAAACAGCAAAGCCATTTATATTAGTGTCTAAATAGAGTTCAGAAGTAGAAGATATGGAGAAAAGACCAATAAATTGCTAATAAACAATACCCTAGAGAAAAAACAGTGGAGAAACTAACGAATATATGGTGTAAACCTTATGGACGAGCATCCATTGATCTTCTTGAGTCTTTGTTCCCTTAAAAAAAAAAAGGATCTCATTCAAAGCAAATAGAGCATATAAGAGTGATTACATAAAGGAACTAAAGAATCACTTAGAACGAACAAACAGCTCCGCCCAGTAAGAGCACATTCACTAGCGGTGCTGATATAGTTAACAGGCAAAGGGAAAAGGATAAAAAAAAGAGAGGAAAAGGAATGTACAGGAAGCATTTCATATTCAATTGAACAAAATTCATGCATCAATTCATAGTTTAAATCCAGCAACATGGAATAAAATAAACATAAACAACCATCAAGGAAAATAACATATTATAATTTCAAAAAGACACAGGAAATGAATTCCGAAAACATATGGTCGGATGATGCAAAGGGGAGATACCTCGTATATGCAACACACATAATATTAAAATAATTACACAATATATTATTTGTCACTCACTCTCTCTGTATTAATCTATCTATAAAATGTATTAATCATTGAAATGGAAGTTGTGTTAACCTGAAGCCTCAGTTGTTTCTTTCATTCGCAGCAAAAATGAATATACTCTTTCCCTAAGAAAAGATCCATGTCAGAGACAGTAAATGATGAAATGAACTGCTTCATCAAAACAAGTACTTGTATATATACTTATCAATTTACAACAAAGTTTTTTTACCTCCCGGAGTTAAAAGTGAGTTGACAGCTGCATAGTCGTGACAAGATGAGGCAACTGCTCAAATGAGGAAACGGGTTATTCTACTCACAAATACAAATAGCATCCAGAAAGAGGAGAGAGCACTTACTTGACCAGGCACCATATCCACCATCTGGATCCTACAAAACATAAAGAGGATGTTACTGTAAAATGTAAATCCAAATTTCACATCAAAATTTCAAAAAAAAAATGTAAGATAAAAAACAAATCAAAGTTACTCTAAGCATCATGGTGAACATAGATGTCCCCCCCTATTCAGGAACCAGAATGCAAGTTTTAATCACTGAGCTAGACCAAGACAGTAATTCAAGCTAAGTTTTGCAGTAAATGCAAGGAGAAAATAATAGAACATCTACAAAAAAGTGGCGCTAGGCCAATCTCAGACATCATGATAGAGAGATAGCTTCAAATAAAAAAAAATCACAAAAAAAAGCATGTCCTTGAGGAAATAGATAAGATATATTAAAGAGCAGAAATTAACTATCCTAAGTTTTCATCAATGTTTCCAGTAAAGCAAGTAATTATAAGGTAAGGTGGGTTTAGTTACATACAAGAACATGACAATAAATGAGAAAACTCTCTGCCCTTCTCCAATAATTGTGGGATTTTGAATCAATATTCAATGAAGTTTATAAGGAAATAAAGAAACTAAGATACTAAGAAACTAAGAAAAAAAATGTCCATTTTCTTTCTTATCATGTGAACACAATAACTTTCGTTTCTCTTCCTTTTTGTCTCTTTCAACACCCAAGTATCCAAATAAGCTAAGTAAATATCGATGAATCGATTCTCAACAACAATCAAGAGAATAAGCATTCTTAGGATGAATTTTAGCAAAACTCAAGCATCCCATCTATTCATCGAAATCAAGTGCAACAAATCTTAACACCCTCACATGCTTTCACTCAATACTCTCAAAGTGTTTACACTCAATACTCTCAAAGTGTTTAGGGTGTATTTACTCTCAAAATCAGAATAAAGCATGCCATTACCATAGGCTTGCAAGTAAATCAAATCTCCACCAACACATAAGAATCAAATGCAATAATCAAAGGGACTTTATAATGGTTGTAATGGGGCTTAGGTAAGGGTATGGTAATGATATATATATATAAAGTAGGCAAATTTGAAGGAAAATACAAATATCACCACACACGTAATCAATCCTCTAATATTTTCATCATTCAACAAAAAAGAAAACTAAACAACACTTCAACCATATTTTTTTTTTTTTCTGCTACCTTTTCCTCCACTTCTTTCCTTCTTTTTTTTCTCAAAAGCCTCTTCTTTTGGCTTGGATCATACACTTCAAGCAAATTTTTCTTTTGCGCCACCTTTTTCTCCATTTTTTTTTCTTTCTTTTTTTTTCAAAAGCCACTTCTTTTGGCTTGTATCATACACTTCAAGTAAATTTTTTTTTTTGCGCCACCTTTTTCTCCATTTTTTTTTTCTTTTTTTTTTTTTTTTCAAAAGCCTCTTCTTTTGGCTTAATATTTTTTTTTCACTGCCCTTTTCTCCATTTTTTTTTCTTTGTCAAAAGCCTCCTCTTTTGGCTTTGTATCATAAACACACACTAGCTTTTTAGAGATTTCTCAAAATCTCAATTTTCTTGTTTCGATTTTTTTCTCCCCCTCTTTTTTTTTCAACAACCAACTCATGCTTATCGCAATATAAGAGTTCTCATGCGAGTGAAAAATATAAATTCCTTCAATAGGTTCAAAATCTGAGGTTTAAACAAAGAATGAGTAATTTGGCTTGTAATGTGGTTAAAAATCAAAGAAAAAGGTACATATAGGCACAAAGGGGCTAACTAGTTGGTAAAATGTTCAAGGTAGGTAAATAAGAAACGATACAAAAAGGTTTTAAAATCAAAGACGCAAGAGTTTAATTCCTAATTTGCCCTTATCACATTAAAGCATCAATCTAAATGTGTAGTTCCAAAATGCATTCACAAGCAAGTTCTAGAATAAACACACTAAATTTGATACCACACAACAAAGAAATAATGGAGCAGAATATAACAAGTTGCTCATAGGCTCAAAACCTCACTTAGAATGACTTATTTGCATCAAGATTCGTGCTCTTTTCAATCAACAAAATTAACGAAAAACTATCATGTAAATTTTAAAGAAAACTCTAATCATGCTCATCTCCATCATGTATTAAAATTCAAAACAAAGATATATACCCAACGAATTTAAACATTCAAGAACATATCAAGAGACTCAAGGATTCGAAATAAAATTCAGCATGTTGTGGGAAGCTAAATCCATAAACTCTATTTACAAAAGAAACCATAAATCATATACATTCCCCACCAAATCACACACAGAATCTGATGCACACTACAGTCAAATATAAATATGAAGAAGTAACAAAACAAGTCACTATGAGGTAATAAAGATAATGAAATCATACAGACACGGATATCAAAGCTGAACTGAGCACCAAGATAAACATACCAGGAGATAGGCTAGTCAAGCACCCCCACCAAGAAACTGATATATTTTCACAAACGCTAGGTGGAAAAAGACTTACTTTCTTAACGCTGCATAAGCTTCAGCTACGCTAGATGGAAAAAACTTACTTTCTTGGTACCAGAAGAATACAAGGCAGCCAAACAATCACATATTGGCCAGTTGCAATGATGCGAAAACTCAAATGTTAGCTTAGGAATATAAGAATCAGAGGAGAAAACAGATTTATTCATCCAAAATGATAGAAATTACTAGAATTTAAAAGCCAGAGTATGAATGTTGTTTATTGTTTTATGTTTACATTTGCAGTAAAGCTTTCTTTTCCTGACTAAAGATATGTGATGAATTGAAGAGGAAGGGGCGAATGGAATTGCATACCATTAATCAATAATCAATAAATAAACACAAATAATATGAAGAATTAAAAATCATATATAATACCTCTCTATCGGTCCTCCATAATAATTTCATCGCCAAAATAAACAATCCGCAAAAAAATTCAACCTCCTCACCAGAGAGAGTAAATAATTGCTTGCATAACATGTTTAAAACAACCCACTTCCGATGCGCATGTAACTCGGAGTTTAGGACACAAGTCGGCAACGATACCTCAAATACTCCAAAAGCATGTAACCTATCCAAAATCTGAAGCATGGGCTACTATATTTTCTTCTCTCTTCGAAGTAGAAGATATGGATGGAGAAAAGCCCCAAGAGAAAAAAAACAGTGGAGAAACTAACTGAGCAATTTGGGCGTTTGGAGGAAGGATAATTGCCAACGGTCAGTAGTCAAACGGTCATATAATTGCCTTCTAAGCAACGATATGCTTTTTTTAAAATATTTTAAACATTAATTTTTTTATCATAAAAAATTATCAATATAAATTAAAGGAAAAATAGTTTATAAATATTAAATTTAATCTCTCTCTAAAATAAATTTTATTTAAAATATAAAAAATATAAATTGTCAAGGTTTTTTTTTTTTTTTCACAAATAATAATAACAATAAAAATTAGTCCAAAAACAGAAAAAAGTTTTTAAAAAAAAAATTTAAAAGTCATAATTAAAGTGAGATATGAAAATATGTGAATTTAAAAATAAAAAATAAATAAATAAAATATTCTTCATGTAAGTGTGGAATTATCTAGTTTTTATTTATATATTGTCATAAATTATTTTAAATTTTAAAATTTTTATATGTTATTATTCTATGAGATAACGTTGTCATATATAATAAGAGAATTCAATCAAATATAAAAAAAAATAGACGTAAAAATAAGAAATATAAAGAAATTTACAAAAATTGAAAGAATTGGAGAAATATAAAAAGATAGATGATTTGTTTTTCAATATTTAGTTTTAAAAAATTATATCATTCACATAAGAAAAACTGGAATTTTTTTATATTAAAATAGGATTATTACTTTGAATAATAACACTGTACAAAAATAATAGTACCTTAAGGAAAACTAAACTTTAAAAATAATTGAGAAATACATAAAAAATAGAATATTAAATAGAAAAATAGTACCAAAAATTAAAAAATACCTAAAGTACGTAAGATCAAAATTTAATGATTTTTTTTAAAAAAAAATTAAATAGAAAAAGAGTAGAATACTTTTTTTTTTTGATGAATTAAAAAAAATAGAATACCAATAACAGAAGAATATCAAAATTTTAAATAATATTATTCGAAGGAAAGCAGCTACAAAATTCACATAAATTATAATTAATATTATCATTAAAAAATTAATAAATATAAGAATTAAAATAAATAGACAATAAAGTTTAAACTTAAATAAATTATAATTACCAAAAAAAAACTTAAATAAATTATAAAACATGTCATCAGAAAATTTATAGTTTTATATAAATAGATTAGAAAAAAAAAATTACTTGCAAAAAAAAATAAAGAAATTAAAAATAATAAATGTTTCATATTATGTAAAATCTTAAAAGTCTAACTTTAACTATGAAAAAAAAAAAAAAAAAAAAAAAAAAAATCCTCTCTTTACAAATTTTTTCTCTCAAACCCTAGCCTCTCTCTTCTCTTTCTCTCCTCTTCTTTTCCCTTGCAGCTGCCGCCAACTCCCCTCTTCTTCACTCATCTTCTTTTGTTCTTCTCTTTGACAGCTTTCCTCCCTTTTCCCTTGCCGGAAGAAATTTTTTTTTTTTTTCCTTGTGCCCCCCTTTTTTATTTTTTTTTTTTTGTTTTTTTTTTTTTTTTTTTTTATTTCTTCTTGTATTATTATTGCTATCCTTTTTCATCTCATTTTGTTGGGTTTCTTACTGATATTTATATATCAGTTTTTTCTTCTTCTTTTAGAAGATAAAATTTTAAACCCGGATTAGATCTGGGCCCTTTGTTCGTATTCGTATTTGGTTTTCTTTTTAGGTATTCTATGAAATCTTTGATGCGCCCAGGATGGATTAGACTACTCTTGAAGAAAGAAGACAAAATCGAACTCTCTTCGCAAATGAAGTCCGAAAATGACAGTATGAAGATCATAGATTTAGACAGAATTTCTGTTATTTTTCTTTTTTAATGTATCCCTAATTTTATTTAGGGTTTTCTTTGGCTCACTTAATTTTTTTAGGTTGAGTTTTATCTCTGTGCACTACTTAGTGTTAAGTTGGTGTTTTTTATTTTCGTGATCGATTTTAGTCATTCAATTTTATAATGTTTTTATTTTAATGAATATTCCACTTACCAAAAAAAAAAAAAACTATGGAGAAAAAAAATGTATAAACCAAAAAGAAAGAAAATAAGAACCAAAAAATCAAACAAAAATTTTATAATTTTTTTCATATCAGCGAAGCCTGCCATTTCAGATACGTATCGATCGATACTGCGAACCATGCAATAAATAAATAGTATAAAAATAATATATATATATACCAACACTTCCCAAATTTCTACTCTATCTCAAACATACGTAATTGGATACTAGAAAATTGTTGCTCTTCAGTTGGCTTGAATTCTGTTACCCCTTGGAATATTTTTTCCCCTTTTGCATGCTGGCATATATGGCTTGAACGAAACTCTAGAGTCCATTCCACCCATCAACCTGCTTTCAATTTTCTCCTAGAAAATTTAAGGAATAGACTCTGCAAGTGGGAAAATAAATTCCTAACTCTTGCAGGTAAAACTACTCTTATTAAAAGCACTCTTGCCAGCCTTCCTATTCATATCATGCAGATTTTCAAATTACCTGAGTATACCTTAAATTGTTTAGATAAAATCACTAGAAATTTCCTTTGGGGTTCCTCAGATTCTAAGAAACGTATTCATGCAGTTAGCTGGGCTCAAGTCTGCCAACCCCTCCATTGTGGTGGGTTGGGTTTCCCTAATGCTAAATCTAAAAATTTATCCCTTCTCATGGGACTGGCCTGGCGCTACCACAAAAATGTTCAACAGGGTAATATGCTTTGGGCCTCTTTGATTCATAACAAATACAACAAGCTCTCTATCAAACGTACTCATTCTTCTTCTCTTATTTGGAGAAGCATTAATCTAGGTTGGTCTCTTTGCCAGAATGGTATTACTCACATTATTGGAGATGGACATAACACCTCTTTCTGGATGGACCGTTGGTGTAGTATCAAACCTCTTTATCAGCTGCTCCATGGCCCTTTCCCTGAAAATTTCGCAGCTTCTAAAGTCAAAGACTATATTAATAATAATATATGGAACTTATCTGATCTTCCCTTCTGCCTTCCTCATTACCTCTCTCAAAATATTCATAGCACTATTCTTCCTTTAACTCCTCAACCTGATAGCTTTCTTTGGAATCCCACCTCCTCTGGTGTTTTCTCCACCAAATCTGCTCTCAGATTCCTCCAAAGCTCTACCGACTCCAGCACTCATCCTCATAATTTTAAGTGGCTTTGGAAGTCTCTATACACACCAAAAATTAAATTTTTCCTTTGGTTAAGTGCTCATGAGAGAATTTCCTGCAAGAAAAACCTGTTTTACATGAAAATTGTTAGCTCCCCCATGTGTCCTGATTGTAATGCTGAAGAAAACACAATGCATATTCTAAGAGATTGCAAACATGCTAAAGCGTTCTGGGCTTTTTATCAAGTTTTTACTGCTAGAAATCTTATAAATTTCTACCTTGAAACTGACATGTACTCTTGGTTGATGCTTAATTGCTCCTTTTCTGATCACCTCTTTTATTCTACTCCCTGGAATACTTTTTTTTCCTTTGCCTGTTGGCATATCTGGACCAATCGCAACTCCCGTGTTCTAGGAAATAATCCTAATCCCCCCTCTAGGAAGAAACTTAACCCGGATTTTGTTTCCACTCTGGTTACTGAATTCCTTGCTTTAGGCCCTCAAGCTCACTTATCTCCCCAAACCCCTTTCGAACCTCTTTATATCTCTTGGACCCCTCCTCCGGTTCACACCATTAAACTCAACACTAATGGCTCTTCCATCCCCAACCCAGGTAAGAGTGGTATAGGTGGACTTTTCAGAGATTCCCAGGGCAGTTGGCTAGTGGGCTTCATCCAATTTTTACCTCATGCTACTAACTTGCTTGCAGAAATGATGGCTATTAGACAGGGTCTCACAATTGCTGTGGAAAGGGGCTACAAATCTCTTATTGTGGAATCTGACTCCCAAATTGCCCTAAATCTCCTCAAAGATAAGAACAACACTAACGAGAAACTTAAGTTTCTGATTCATGATTGCAGATTTTTGATGCTGAAACTGGAATTAGTCACCTTGATGCATACCTTCAGGGAAGGGAACAAGATAGCGGACAATTTGGCCTCTCTGGGGAGGAAATCTGAAGATACTACCTTGCAGATTCTTGCGGCACCTCCGGACGAACTTTCACAGCTTTTGGGTTATGATATGGGTGCTGGGACTGAAGTACGTTTTGTTAAGAAGGGATTGGGTTAACTTTCCTTTTTGTATTTTGCCCTCGTTTACTTTATGTTTTCCTTTGGTCTTTTTTCTCCTTTTCCTTTTCTCCTTTTGGACTTTTTGTACTTGTTTAATATTATTTCTACTTTTCACCAAAAAAAAAAATTATATATATATATATTTGAAATTTATTTTTAAAACAGTTAAAGAAAATAAAAAGTTTAGATTAAAAAACTAATAAATAAATAAAAATAAATAAATAAAATAATATAAATGAATAATATTGAGCTTTTAAAATTATTTTCAAATTATAATTTTTTGAGGTATTTTTTTAATATATTAAAATACTTTTAACCATCTAAATATTTATTTTTAAAGACTTATGTGCATACATAGCAATACAAATATTTTAAAACTTTTAATTTTAAAATATTTTAATAAATATATTTCAATAGCTATTTTTGTGTTAAAAAAAAAAATCAAAAAATAACTTTGAAAAGGAGAAATAAGTGTTAGGAACAACTTTCTCTTGAAAAGAAGTTCAACACCACTCAATTTTATATATTTGAAATTATAAGAATAATTATTCAATAAAGTATTTTTTTAATTATTATATTGGTCTTAATTTTTTTTAAAATTAAATTGATCATTTATCTAATTTTATTATCTAAATTGATCTTTTTAACAAAAAATTTTGTCTGTGTCAAACGCATCATTTTTTAAAAGGGTAAAATGGTTATTTATAATTTTTAAAAAAAAATTGTGATTTCTTTTTCCAAAAGAAATGGGAATTAGCCATTATTATTTGCTTTGAGAACCATGGATTTTTATCTATAATTCTATTTATTATTGTTTATTTTTTCTTTTAAATATATAATTAATAAGCATGCCACTGAGAGTTTGTTTGACTTAAATGAGATGACTAATTTAAATTCACGATATATCTCAAACATCTCGTTCTATAAGCAAAAATAATATGTATAAAATTGTTAGTATAACAAAATAATATTTTAAAAATATTTCTCAGTATGTAGAAAATATGCAGTATTCTATGTATATAATCATAGTGTAAACTATTTTAATAATCTCAAGAATATCAAATTTTAACTTTAGCACCCTAATTAAATTTTATTCACAACCGGTCCTCGAAATTTTTTAAAGTTTCGTTACATACCCTTCTGTCCATTTTAGCCATTAGACCAAAAAAAAATTCATCATCTTCCCTCTTTTTATTGTTTTGGTCAAAAGTATTTTTGTCATAACATTTTTTGTTGACAAAAGATTGAGTAACTCATTATTCAAATATATTTTTTTATTTTCTCCTATAAATAGAAGGAACAGAAGAGATCAGGTTCATCCCATTTATATTATTTAACTTTTTGATTATCTAAGTTTTATATAATATGTAATATATTTTTTTTATTAATTTCATTTTTTGAGAATTTGAGTAGAAAACTATTTTCATGAACAAAATAGTTAGATCCATGTGCATGTACTTGTGAAATTGACAAAATAATAATATTTATTGAGCAATTTAATTTTTAATTGCATAAAATTTAGTAAATCAAATCATTTTAAAATTAAATTAAATTAATTTTCATATAAATTATTTGAACTTGAAATAAAATTATTCTATTAATGTGTGAGATTGTGACTAGGTCATTCATAAAATATTATTAACTTTGTTGAAGTATATATATATATATATATATATATATATATATATATATATATATATACTAGATATACATGTTGAACATGTTGTCTAGCTTGTATCGAGTATTCATTATTCCACCAAGTATGGCCATGTTATGTTCATTTTGCTGAAACTGTTGCGTAATTTTCGAGGAATTGGATTGTGATTTTTTGTCTCACGTTGAATGTTAAAGTGAATGAGTAATGATATATTAGAATGAATTTAGGTAATCATAGTTAAGTTGAAATTTTTATTTTTATTTTTTATTTTTTATTTTTACAGTAAAGACAATACTAAATAATTGATTGTAGGGTTTGCCGGACTCATAGTTATTGCATAGGTCCATATCGTGAGAGTTGAATTCATATATTTATTTTAGAATTTATTAACTGAGAATTTTTTTATAAGATTTTTTTTTTAAAAAAAAAATATTATTTAATGGTTAAACATTTAAGACTCAACACGAGTACCAAAGCTAAATCAATCTTGCAAGATATCTTTGGTTGATTCTCTACAACTGAGGGATAATTCTCTCACTTATAAGTAAGATAATTTTAAACACATAAAAGGAGGTGAAAGTTATTACACTTAAACATACTTAATTCTCTCTATATTCTTATCTAAGCTTATTTACAAACTCATTTGATTGTACTCTAGATCTTCTTCATAAACTTGCTAACTTGAGTATCGGAGGGTCTAGACAGATTAAATTTCTGTCTCAAAACATCAATATATAAAATTATGGATATATATAATCTCCTCTTTTATATCTAATTATCTTCATTTAATACTAGGTCTAAGATCTTACGTTAATTCCCTATATAATTTCATGATGCAAGTTTTCTATATAAAGAGGGATGAGAGAAAAATACCCATTATTTTTTATTTTATCACACGAGATTGTATCAATTGAGTTTTGATTTCTAAGATTTTTGAAGTTATAATATTAATTACTTGAAACATTTCTATTTAATTTTTATTAGTAGTAGATATTATACTCTATTTATTTTATTTAGTATAATATCATAATATTTATCTCTTATATTATCTCTTATATTATCTTTATATAAATATATCATAATATATATTTAAAAGAAAGAGATAAATTCTTTAATCATAAGAGAAGTCTATTCGGACTAAGAAGTCAAATATCATTATTATAAATACAAGGTCAAACAATGAAAAGAGGTAAGTGGAATTCTTCTCTAAAACCCTAATCTTTTCAACCTTTCCTCTCATTTTGTTTCTGACGTAAGCATCGGAGGAGCTTTACGAGAACAATCTCCGTTTGGATTTGTTTTTTACAGGAACGAAGATTCGGAAGATCGAGATTAAGGTGTTTGAAGATTGGAGACCACATCAATTAGCAAAATTAACCTTACCAACTATCGATAGCCCTCAAAAAATATTATTTGTCTTTAACTTTATACATTGAAATGCATCTAAGTATCTTTCTTCTTTTTTTTAGTAGATATTTCCCAATATATTGTCTAAGAAAACAATATGTGTCACTTTAATTAAGTTAAAGAACTAATGTTATTTTTAGTTAGTCAACTTTTATAATTTTTTTTAAAAAAAAATTTATAATCTCTTTGAAACAAAATTACTAAAATACTTTTAATTATTTGAAGAAATGAAGAATATATTTTGGATACTAATTAGTTGTTTGGAGTTAATTAAATTGATATGCATCTCATTTTTATTTATGTATTATAAAATATATAAAGAATTTCCTAAGAGATTTCACATCAATTTATTATCTTTATTTAAACCTTTTTCATTTAAAAGGTTAAAAACCATTAAATTCTAATTTATTTAGAATATAAAAAAATCAAAATAAAATATTTAAAATTAGACACACTAAATTTATTTTTTATTATTATTATTTTTTGTAATTTATTTGTATTTGATAACCACTTTAAACCTTAACTAAACTGAATTTGAGTTATATCGGACCTTACTGGAAAGTTCTTTCTACACGTATCTCTACGAATAATCTAAAATTTTAAACATTTAAGACTAAATATTGCTGGGCTTACAGGTTGCAATTATTTGGGCTCATAAGAGTTTTTCTCTGCGTAATGAATTCTCTCAGTGCATTCGGTCCAATTCTGGTGAAGCCCAGAAAAGTCTAGAGTGTTCGAAAGCAGTTCCACTCACACTTATATAAAGCATTCTGCTCTCAAAGTTTCAACCAAATTCAGTTGCGAAATTGTAAATTGCCTCTCAGCGAAAAAAATCACTTGCAGATTCGATAAATTTCCTTTCCGATTCAATTCTTCGATCATTGAGAAAATGTCTTTGATTCCGAGCTTTTTCGGTGGCCGAAAGAGCAATGTCTTCGATCCATTCTCTTTGGATGTTTGGGATCCATTCAAGGACTTTCCATTTCCATCTTCTTCCTCTGCTCTGTCTTCTTCAACAGGGCAGGAGACATCGGCATTTGCCCAGGCTCGCGTAGATTGGAAGGAGACTCCTGAGGCTCACGTATTCAAGGCTGATCTTCCTGGAATTAAAAAGGAAGAAGTAAAGGTGGAAATCGAGGATGATAGGGTTTTGGAGATAAGTGGAGAGAGGAATGTGGAGAAGGAAGATAAGAACGATACATGGCATAGAGTTGAGCGAAGTAACGGAAAGTTTATGAGGAGGTTTAGGTTGCCTGAGAATGCTAAGATGGATAAAGTGAAGGCTTCAATGGAGAATGGAGTACTTACAATTACGGTTCCGAAGGAAGAGATGAAGAAGAAATCTGATGTTAAATTCATTGAAATATCTGGTTAGATTAAATTGTTCTGTAATCTGTTCCTTTGTGAGGGTGTGCGGAAATTACTAATTTGTACCTTGTAATGTATGCATATGAAACGGTGTTTGTGATTTATAATATTATTATTATAAGCTTCCTGTTTGTAGTTTCTAATAATAATACCATAGTTCATACATTGAAATAAAGAACACACACGCCAACATAGCCTTGCAGTCGAAGAACAAAAGAAATAAAAGTTTATTTTGGTTCAAAAGCAATTGGAACATAAAATTAACGATAAAATATTTCTTGTGGTTCTAAAGCATAAAACATAAAAGTTTTATGAGAGAATTTGAAAAAAATAAAAAAAATGCAAAATATTTTAAGACAAAAATAGTAATTATTTCCTTGTTCCTCCTCAAGCTCCCGTTACTAGCTATTATCATCACCCACACTAATTCTTCTTCTTCTTGATAGCTTCCAAAATAATCTTGGCATGTTTAAGATTCAACTCTAACTTCTCCTATGGAGAGATAGGTGTAGGGAGAGCTTTCCCTAATAGGGGTTCGACGCTGTTTGAATTCAATTTAATTGGGATCCAAAGTAACTATCGAATACGGATAAATTACCAAAAAAAAAAAAAAAAAAAAAAACAATGAAACAACTCCAACTTCTTCACGTACATTTAAACCTCCTTCGCTCTACACTTCTCCCTCCTATTCTCTATCTCTTGGCCACTATAGTCTTCATAGTCTTCTTGGCCACCCCACACATTTTTTGGTCAATTGTTCACGAGGCTTTGAAGAAGTAATCTTATAATTATGGTTTTTATTTTTATTTTTATTTTTTTCTTCTCCTCTCCTTAGAATAGTTGTTTTCATACTTCTTCTCAAACTTCTTAATCTTATCTTGCAACTGAACCTTACTAACATCAATATGAAATTAATTTTTTTTTAATAAATTCATGGAAGACATTCAAATCAACCATTAGATCACTTTTCTTTTTTGTACGATAATTTATCATTTCTTGTAACACTACGATCTCAATATCATCCTCGCTCCACACCCTTTGAAATAGCTTCTTCAAATCATTATTAAGAAACTCCTTTTGTTTTTGATTTTTTTCTTTGACCTTTTTGATTCCTTGGTTATGGCAAGGGATGTTTAGCATCACTAAAATTTTTAGTGTTAGGAATTTCACTAAAATATATATCATCTACAACGAACCCTAAAATCCACCAACTTTGGCTCTCCATCTTCTGACCTACATCAATTTATAAGAATTTAAGATGTTTTCGAAAATTGAAGAAAATTCTTTAGTTTAGAGTCTCAATTATTTACATTTTTTTGGATTCATCCTCAATTTTTTATTTCAAACAAATTACTATTTTATTTATTTTTAATTTCTCCAAATTGATTTTTTCAAATTTACATTGAAGCTATTTGTTGAAATTAAGAATTGTGAATCTTTTGTTTCTTTTTAGATTCTTTCACAAATTAGTTCTTGCCATTTCTAGAATTGAAAATAGAAATAAAGAATCATTCTGCATAAAATACTTATTCAAGATAGATTTGGAAATTTTTTTTTTTTTTTTCAAAAAGAATTTGAAAATTTCGAGACAAGCAGAAACATTCTAAGACACCCCACACTTATTCGAAAACAAGGAAAAGCGAAAAACTAAAAACAGAAAAACAGAAAGGAAAAGGGAAGGGAAAAGAACCAGGAATCGATGATGATTCTTGTTGTCCGAATATCGTCCTTCAAAGTCATATCACAAAATTACCTAAGAAATTCTCAGAAAAAAATGGTGATGTTGTTTAGTACCTTTTTATCAAATGATAAACAATTAAAAAGAGAGAATATCAAAGGATAAATTAATACTAAATAATTTTGGAGAAATATAGATCAAGAGATTCATAGAGTAACTCCAAATTCTTTCAATAATAAATCCCTATAAAGCTTTTAGAAGCCTCAGAAGTAGAAGAACATTGCCATGTCTTCTCAATATGATTCCTATAATGAAAGAATATCCTACTCAAGTTACCTGTATGATCAATTGATTGCAATTTATCCATAATGACTTTGATTATAATGACAAGTATCTCAAGAACAGATATAACCTGTAGATGAAATCAAGTTGTGCATTCATTCACAATAATAATTTCATAACACTCAATATCTATCTAGAAAAATATTTGTCTGGAACATCCAACAATTCAATCAATTTATAGCACATAAGTCCTATTTGGAACATCCAGATGCTATTCATGAAAACCCTAAACTGGAGCATCCAGTCTTCTAATAAAACAGAGTAGTCATGAATTACGCCAAAACACCAAATAAGACTCTTTAAAGAATGTAAAGAATAATTCATCGGATATACTTATTTGCAAACAGAAAGAAAGAATCCAAAAACGAAATAAAGGAAATAACGAAAAACTAAGAAATAACGGGAAAGAAAGAGAAAGGAACTAATTAATTGGAGAAGGACTTGCAGGAGAATATTCTTCTTCCATATCTTCATCCGCAGAATCGTAGTATCGAGGCGTTATTTTCGGCTTCACATTTGGTTGTAAAGATTTATAATAACTATTCATACTTTTTGCCTCTAACCTCTATAGGCGAATGTCTTGTTGATATGCTACTTCCTTTTGATCATCAATAGCATCCATCATAAATTTCTCGAACTCATTCTTAGGAATATAAGATATATTTTTGTCTGACTTTTGTTGCTTTTCTTCTTCCTTGGGACTTGGGGGTATGATTACATGGGTTATCCCAATATCCTGCAGAATATTAGAATCGACTGGCGTCGTGGAATCACTTACCCTTGTCAAGTTCTCCTTTTCAAATTCCACTCCTATTGATCTTGCAAGTCTTGTAACAAAAGGTCCAAAACCTAAAGGTTGTGTCGCAGATTCCTTAACACGTCTGTTAATAATCTGAGCAAAAACTTGGCCTAAATCAACAGGTTTTTCATGGTGCATATGAGAGAAGACAACTATTTCCAAAGGACTAAGAATTGTCTTACTTTCAATCTTCCTAGTAACTATATATGGAAACATAGTATGTAGATAACGAAGGCTTAGATGAATATCCGAAACTCTTGTTGTATCTGCATTATACTCTTTCCGAGTAGTTCTAATATGTTCCCAATACATTGATGTATTGTCCGAGAATTCTCTTACTGCACTACGATAAATGTATGATGTAACTTCTTCTTGAGTCCAAATTCCTAAATGCACACCAAACTCTTTAATACTCATATTATGTTCCAAATAATCAAGACGAAATCTAACTCTCTCGTTTTCATAGCTAAATGTCGAATAAAATTCGAAAACCAGCTCGGCATAGATAGGCTCATCTACCGTAAAAATGCGAGCATAAGGACGAACACGCATCATTCTCCTTAGATCAGTTTCTATTCCTAACGAAAAAGAAGTCCCCCAATCAATCCTACGACCTTGCGCTATTTGTCTGTCTAAAAGTGCCACATACATGTCTTCATATTCCTTCTCATTTGGTGGAAAAATGAGACAACATGAATGTTCATTTTTAGAATGGTCAAAACTTTTAGTAACATACTTATTATCCTTATCCTTATCCTTATCGGGTAATTCCAATTTCCTCTTTGCCCTAGCCTTGCGAATTAGTTGCTCTGGGTTATCAAACATATCTCCTAACTTGCTTGTAGTAGTCCGAGTCATCTTCCAATCAAAAGCAAAGAATAAGAGTTAGAAATAAATTTTCCAAGGCTTTAGAATTTAGGGTTTTTAAGAATTTTTAGATTTTTATAGGTTTTTTAGGATATTTATTTTTATAGATTTTTAGAATATATATTTTTTATGGGGTTTTTAAATTTTATGAAAGCTCTCTGGATGATATCCGGAATAACTCCTAGTATGATTCTAGAATGTATTTTCTAAAATTTAGATATTCCTATCTTTAATTAAATTTAGATAATCTAAAATTAAAAATTTTAGGAAATCCTATACTTAGGAGGATCGAGTTTACTTTTCTTAATCAAATTATGTCATAAAGAATAATTACTACCGTTATCAAATCATAAAACTTCTAAAAGTTTGATCAAGGAATTCTAAAAATTTTATGAATTTTGCATCCCTGGCAACGGCGCCAAAAATCTAATGTGAATTTTGGTTACTATATTTTTAGCATAGATTATGATTTAGATTAATTCAAGGAAAACAAATAGGTTGTCACTTAAATAACCAAAATCTAAGGCAGAGTACCTATCGTATGTATATAGTAACATGGAAGCATCAACGATTTTACATTTATAATATCGTATAGACCCAAAGATGTTGACAACAGTTATAAGCAATTATTAGATTGTTGCTATAACATAAATAGAATTGAAACAGATATGGCTTAGGATTCTTATTTAGTTCGATGATTCAATTATAATGACCATATTCAAAGATGTAGCTTTAAGCGGATCTAAGGCAATTGTGATTAATATTAACTTTACTACCGTACCCGAGTTATCTAATGTGATTACCTCAATACGGGTCGTTGCAAGTAATCCTAAACCTTTGTAGATTAATTATTAAGTCGTCAATTTAATAAGTTAATCTTAAGATTTGCATTGATTATTAACTCAAGATTATTAGGCTGCCTAACCTCATTATGGTCGATGCAAGTTATTACACCTAATCCGGTAATTCATTAATTCTCCTATGGTCGGGTCTCCTTAACAAACCGTCAATTAATTAATTATTCCAATTATATGCTCAACTAGATGCAAACCTATGTGTCATGGCATAAATTGAATAAGAAACTAAGTTGAAAGCATAAAGCAATAATAATCACAATGATAACCACAAACAGTATCCTTCCCGGGAAATTAATAAAAACTCTAATTGTATCATTAATAATAAAAGAATCCCATGAGACAGAGATAGAGTAAATAAAGAATGAAAAATAATAGACTTGAGAAGAGGGAAAAGAAAAGTTGTCGTCTGGTTGTCACTACTTCGACAGCGGGACTTGACCTCCGATTCTCCTCGAACCCTACTAGCCTTCCTCCTTGTCTTGCCCACGAAATCTTCTAGAATCACACCTCTCAACTAAGCTATAGAGCTCTCCCTTATGGTCGAGGCTCAAACCCTAAGTTTAGAAGAAAAATATAACAACTAGAAAATATTTAACTATGAGGGTAATTTCCGAGAATCTACCGAAGTAGAGACTTGAAATCCCTCAAATTCTCTGCACTCTGCACTCTTTGGTGGGTTGGTGGTTGGTGGCAAAGGCTTGGCTGCTGCCTCTATTTATAGGAGTAGAAAAGGAGATGAAAACAGTAAAAATTCAATGTGGGACACCAAAGTTGTCTTCAACACGGGTGCAACACGGCCAGGAACACGCCCGTGCCGCGTGTCTTCAATACGGACTCAACACGGGCAGCAACACGCCCGTTCCGGGTGCAACACGGGTAGAAACACGCCCGTGTTGAACTATTTTCCAAAAAATGCACTTTTAGTCCCTGCTTTCTTCATTTCTTCAATTTCAGTCCTGAAACTTCTAAAAAGCGAAAACAGAGTAAATTTGCGTAATTTCTGTTTAATTAAGTCCAATTAGACTTTAAATTAAACATAATTAAACATAATTACCCCTTAAAAATACGATATAAATCGACATATCACAATGATATAAATATCTTATATGCACTTATAAAGAAATTTTCTTTTTTTTTTTTTTTTTTTTTTTGGCTTTAATACTTGAGTTTAACTTAATTAAACATGAGATCTTTTTTGAGAAGGAAGAACTAACCTCCTATTATGCAAGATAGGAGAGAACAATTTGATATAAAAGCTTCTCAGATAATGAGAGACTTTCAATTATTTATTTACCTTCCTTATTGATCATGAGGCTTCTTATACTTTTCTTATATGGTATTACAAAAATCAAACTAATGTTATGCATAAGTATCATATAATAAACATCTATATGTTTATTTGTTTGAATTGATTGATGAAATTTTCACACAATTAAAATTGTGATATTAAATTACATTTTAGTATAAAAATGAATTAAAACCACATGTAATAAATATTGAAGAGTTGAGAGAATAACTCAGCGAATAAGACCATTGCCACAGTATCTCTAATACATCCGAGAGATTAATAAGAAAAATACTAAGGAAACAAGACAAGTTATTTTTAACTAACAATTAAGTTTGATACAACCTAAGGTAAGGATGATAAAGATGAAGAGCAAATGATTGCAAAAGAGGAAAAGAAAAGGAAAGAGAGTGAACAATCCAAAACACACACACAAAAAAAAAAAAAAAAAAAAAAGAGGAAAATGAGAATGTTAGAAAGGTTAGTGATAAACGAGAAAAAAATTAAAGCTTTTGGTTTGGTATAATGGGAAAGCGCATTGCTAAATTACACAAAGTTGTTAGTTCAACACTAGCACTATTTACATGTAAGAGTTAGGGTTGAGGTCTTCCCCGAATAAGAGTATCTGGGTCAAATCTAAATTAATCGGAGTGTAAGAGATTGAGTGTATTTGTTGAAAAAAGTAAGATTATGAGTGTTTTAATTGTAAGGCCACAATTATTTGTACTTATATATAAGGATTTTTTTTTTTTTTTTTTTACTAATAAGCATATTAATTTTGATGGTTTAAAAAAAAAAAAAAAAAAAAGACAAACTTTGTGAAGGATTCTAATTCGGGCTAACACCAAGAAGAAAAATGAACAATATATGAAGCAAGCTAAATAATTAAATAATTAGTAAACACCTTTGTAGAAAATAATTAATAATCGTCACAATAATATTGTAAATAAATTAGATCAAAATAATTTATTACGGCTTAAGCAAAAACAAGAGTACCGTAATTTTTTGGATATTTATTAGATGTGATAATTTTTTAGAATATTCTCAAATATATTGTTTAAGATAATAATAGAATTAAAAAAAAACAGTCAACTTCTATAATTTTTTTTTTTGAAAACAAAATATTAAAAAACTTTTAATTTTTTGGAATAATGAAAAATATATCTTTGCATATAATTAGTTATTTGTGTTACGAAATATAATATATATACATATATGTATTTATATGTGGATATCCATTAACTCCTTAATCTAGCATTAAACTGAGAGTTTTATGTTTCTTCATTAAATTGTTGTTTATTGAAGCTTATTCAATGAAGCTTCATTTATGAACAAGATAAGATCATTCTTATCTTGCCCCTCTTCCCCATACAACATATAATCAAAACTCCCTATATAAAGAGCTCTCGGGATTGCATAAAGAGATAAAATAGAAGAAGAAAAGAAAAGAGAGAATTAAGTTATATACATATTTAGTATTTACTTTGTTGTTACTATCTTATTTATTTATATATATATATATATATATATATATATATATATATATATATATATTCCAATAAATTCACAACAATTTGAAATTAATTAAATTGATTTTTAAAAATATATAAAGAATGTCCTAAATTTATTAACTTTAATTGCAAATTTTTTATTTAAAAGGATCAAACCATCAAATTCTAATTTATTTAGAATTATATATTAAAATAAAATATTTAAAAGCAGACACAATCTTCCTTAGAGGAAAATATTTATTAGGCTTACAGGTTGCAATACGTGGGCTGATAAAGTTTTTATCCGTGTAATTTATTCACTAAGCCCAATTCAGGTTCCAATTCTGGAGAAGCCCAGAAAAGTCTAGAAAGTTCTTGAGGACCAGCCCCGTTCCAGAAATAACGGATTATCCGTCCAGAGAGTTCGAAAGCAGTTCCACTCACACTTATATAAAGTCTTCTGCTCTCAAATTTCCACCCAAATTCAGTTGCGAAATTATCAATTGTCTCTCAGCGAAAAAATCACTTGCAAATTCGATTAGTCCCCTTTCCGATTCAATTCGATCATTGAGAAAATGTCGTTAATTCCGAGCTTTTTCGGAGGCCGAAGGAGCAATGTCTTCGATCCATTCTCTTTAGATGTTTGGGATCCATTCAAGGACTTTCCATTTCCTTCTTCCTCTGCTCTGTCTTCTTCGACAGGACAGGAGACGTCGGCGTTTGCCCATACTCGGGTAGATTGGAAGGAGACTCCAGAGGCTCATGTGTTCAAGGCGGATCTTCCGGGAATGAAGAAAGAGGAAGTGAAGGTGGAAATAGAGGATGATAGGGTTTTGCAGATAAGAGGAGAGAGGAATGTGGAGAAGGAAGATAAGAAGGATACATGGCATAGAGTAGAGCGAAGTAGCGGAAAGTTCATGAGGAGGTTTAGGTTGCCTGAGAATGCTAAGATGGATCAGGTGAAGGCTTCAATGGAGAATGGGGTACTCACAATTACGGTTCCCAAAGAAGAGATGGAGAAGAAATCTGATGTTAAATCCATTGAAATTTCTGGTTAGATTTAATTGTTCTGTAATCTGTAATCCGTTCCTTTGTGATTGGTTTGTTGAAATTACTAATTAGTATCTTGTTACTCCTGTATGGAGATTAAGTATGTGAATTGATTAGTGTTTGTATTTTAATAATGAAAGTTAGTAAAACATAATTAAAAGAATTAATACCTTTAAAAAATAAGTATGTTTTATTATTTTTTCAAAAGAAGTATAATATATATTTTTTATTTTTAAATTATTTGTTCTTTTAATGAGAATAAATAAATATATACTAATAAAACAGGGGGTAAATTTTGGATTCTCCCATAAACAAGAATGCTAAAATTGAAATATGCAATTCAATATTGAATGATCAACACAGTAAATATTGATTTTCTATGCTTGTAATACAGTTGTATATGAGTTGAGTAGAGTTGAGCTTGAATTCGAATTTTATTTTATTTAAAAGTTTTAAAAAATAATAATAATAATAAAAAAATATACAACTCAATAGTATTCGAGTATACTTCAAAAATTAATTGAGCTTAAAAAATTATTTGAATTAGTTTGTTTAATAAATGAATGAGTTCGAACAGAGTATAAACAAGTTTTGTTTGCGAAGAATGTGTAGACACCGAAAATTTAATTATATATTTAAATAAATATTGAAGATATTGAAAGATTTTGCTCTTTGGATGAGTGACACATGACAAACAAATAGTCATTGATTGTCACTCTCTTCATCTATAAATAGAGACGAAGAGAAGCATTCAAGAGGTGGAAATAAAAGGTGGAAATAAGAGGTAAAAATCTCTGGTGGCAGAGAAGAAAAGAAACTCCGACCGATTCCCTTGGGGGATCGTCCATAGTGCCTGGCGCATCCTCCCTTCGAGATCAAGTCCAAAGGCCCTCGAAGTTCAAATCCATTCCGAGATCCAGCCACCAAAACGCCCCTCGGAAGAAATCAAAATCCATTGGATCGAGATAAGCCCAAAATGCCCTCGGATCCACGGCGAAAAGAATCGCAGGAGAAATATAAAGATTCGAGCCCAATATCAAATATATATTATCTTGTGACATTTATATTTTTTGATTATTTATTTTGCAGATAATAATAATCGAAAAGAAAATTTTATTGTTCACAAATTTGGCACGCCCAGTGGGACCCGCTCATCCCTTTTTCGTCAAATATCATGGAACGGAAGGAATGTGTTTGCAGATCCGAAAAAAAAGAGACCAGCGAATCAACCTTCAAATGAAAAAAAAAATTCAAACTCAAGGGGCAGATCAACATTGGTATTGCGACCTTGTCAAAAACTCCTTGACACGAGTGAAAACTGTCCATATTGATACAAAGACTCCTTGATACGAGTGTAAACTGTCTATATATAAAAAAAGACTCCTTGATACGAGTGTAAACTGTCTACATATAAAAAGATTCCTTGACACGAGTAAAAACCCGTCCATATTGATACAAAGACTCCTTGACACGAGTGAAAACTGTTCATATTGATACAAAGAAAACTCATTGATATGAGTATAAAATGTCTACAAAGAAAACTCCTTGACACGAGTATAAAATGTCTATAT
>JAHSUH010003471.1:0-10238 GCA_025388415.1 Cynanchum wilfordii
AATCTTGAAGATTCTTATTATTTTTAGTATTTTTTATTCGATTATTTATATTAATATTATATATAACTCAAATACACATCACTTCTCTATGTGATGGTTTTAAAGGGAATTCTACGGTTGAAGAAGCTATGTTAAGCCTATTTCCATACACTTTGAGGGATAGAGCAAAAAGATGGTTGTTGCAACTTTCGGCGGGGTCTATTTCTACTTGGGAAGAGTTGAGCCGCGCCTTCCTTGCTGAATATTAGTCGGCTGCAAAAATCTTGGAGTTTAGGAGAGCAATCTCGAGCTTTGCACAACAAGAAGGGGAGACGGTCTTTGAAGCATGGGACCGACTAAAAGAGTTAGTACGATTATGCCCTAACACACGGCCTCTCCAAGCCTCTCATGATGCAACAATTTTACGGAGGCATGAACGAGTTGGGAAAGCAAATTCTTGACGACTTGAATCCTCAAGGAGGATTTAATGGGATGAATGAAGTGGATGCTAGAGCAGCCCTCGAACATATGTACCGAACGAACAAAAACGGGCGGACGGGTGTTCGAGCAAAGCCCGTTAGAAGCCCGGTCCACGTGGCTTCATCGTCTTCTCTTGAGGAACATATAGAGAGTTTGAGATCTCAATTTAATTCTCAGCTTAATCTCCTTCAAGGAAGAAGTGCTCAGAACGTAAGTTTCGTGTGCGAGTTTTGCCAAGGTCCACACTTCAGCGGAGACTGCACCGGAAATGGGATACTTTCGATTCCCGAGGACACCGAGTTCATTGATGTCGTGCAAACTGCACCCGTGGGGAACTCCTACAACTCCTCTTGGCGGAATCATCCCAATTTTTCATGGAGAAATAATTCAAACTCGGTGCCGCTCCGTCGAATTTTTTAGAGAATCGGACCGGGATATCAGCCGATCGCTCTACCTCCTCAAAGAACTTACAACCCCTCCGATCCCATCTCGGAGATTAAAGACATGATGAAGGGGATGGTAAGCTTCCAGAAAGAGATGATCAAATCGAATAAAAAGATTCAGGAATCCAACGAGGAGAGGATGAAACAAACAGAAGCTTCGATCCGAATCAACAATCCTCGCTTCAAAACTTGGAGATGCAAATAGGAAAACTGTCCAAGCAATTCTCCGAGCGTGTAAAAGGAACACTTCCTAGTACCACCGAGCCAAACCTAGTTGAATGCAAGCAATTAACTCTTAGATCGGGTAAAACTCTCTCCCCACCTATTCCTAAAAAGACTAATGTACCTATCTTTGTGCGGGAATCAGTTGTGGAAAGCACTAGGAAGGAAGGAACGAGCTCGATGAAGAGCGAGAGGAGCAGAAAAAATGAACTTCCTACTGAAGATTTCGGAAGAATTTTTGCCTAAAATTCCTTATCCTTCTAGAATTAGCAAGGAGAGAGAGAAAGAACAATTTAATAAATTTGTTAAAACTTTTAGTCATGTTTCTATTAATTTGCCCTTACTTGAAGTAATTTCTTCATTTCCTAAATACTCTAAGTTTTTGAGGGACATTTTGCGTAATAAGTATTCCATGGACTGTGATAAGAAATTTTGAATGAAGTTTGTTCGGCTTCAATTTTCGAGAAATTACCTTTCAAGTGTAAGGATCCCGGTAGTTTTACTTTACCTTGTACTATAGGTCATATTTGTGATTTGCATGCATTAGCGGACCTAGGTGCAAGTGTGAATTTAATGCCTTCGAGCCTATTTGAGAAGCTAGGGTTGCATGATTTGAAATCTACTAGGATGTGTGTACGCTAGCTGATAAAACAATTAAAGTCCCGAGGGGTATAGTTGAGGATATACTTGTAAAAATAGGAAAATTTATATTTCCGGTAGACTTTGTTGTTATGGACATGCATGGTGAGGGGTGGTGTACCACTTATCTTAGGGAGACCTTTTCTAGCTACCTCTAAGGCACTAATTGATGTTAATCATGGATTTATTACACTTCGAATCTTGGATGAAGAAATTACGTTTCGTGTTTGATTATTTTGTTTTTCTTTCTTCGTGTTTTTGTTTTCTTACCCTATTTCTTTCTTTTTATTTTTCAGGTATTAAATAAAGTTCCAAGCTTGCTTGCTAGGAAATCCAGATTTGTTTTCTTATCCCTTCTTCTTTCGAGTCTTACGTGGTTGATTGGCGTCATTTTATGTCTAAATCGCTTTACTAGTAGCTGGATGTTCCAGTATAGGTTTTATTTCTGCCTTTTATGCTAGTTATCGGATGTTCTGAGTAGGGTTTATGTGTTTAGTTTTGCTATTTTAATTTCTGCTGGTTAAATAAAAATTTTTGGACCGAATTTTGAGACCTTCGCATAACTGGGACTGGAATTTGAATTTTTCAAAATTTTTCCCCTTTTTGTGTACCTTACGGCCGTGAAGTTCGAAACTTCACGCCCGTAGGAAGATTTACAGCCATTTCCTTGGTCGAACGCCCATATCCATCTCCTCGAATTCTTCCCGCGTAAATTTCATTATTGACATCATCTTTACGGGCATATTACTCCTTCTGACGCCCGTAACATTTTCATTACAGGCGTAACACTCTGTTTATGCCCGTAGCCAATCCAGAATTTTTCAAAATTCTTTTCTTTCTGAAAATTTTCATTTACGAGGCATCCATAGTGAAGACTACGCTCGTAGAACCTTCTTTACGGCGTAGCGACATCGGGCGGACTCTATTATTTTGCAAAAATCTTGTTTTTCTCTTCACTTCTCTCTCAAAAATCACTCCTTAAACTCTACCTACTTGCTTCTTTGCTATATATTTCTCGTATTTTATCTCTCATGGCACCCAATCTCACTCCAATCACTACTACCATGCATTCTTTTCTCACTTTTCCATCCTCTTCCCCTCTGGCTATATCTCATATCCGCTCCTTCTCCGACAAACTCATCTTCCATAGCCGCGATCGATCGGGCAGCAATAGATCTCATGGAGCTTGATGTGTTATTTGAGTTATATATAATATTAATATAAATAATCGAATAAATAATACTAAAAATAATAAGAATCTTCATGATTAAAATAGGTTTGTCACTAATAAAATAACTCAATTAGGCAGAGCACCTATCGAAATAGTTTAGTAAATAAGGTGATATTCGGATTTTAAATTTATAAAAATCTTTTTTCCCTAAGACTTCTATTAAATTCTAGTGTGGAAAATATAATCAAACTAATTATGAATATGATTTGTGAATAAGGATCATTCAACAAGTAAACCAACCAATATCAAGAATGATAAGATTGATTTCTAAATCTAGAAAGCAAATTAAAAGCAAGTAAAGTAAAATCATGGATGAGATAATATTGAATATGTGAAGAACTCACTAAACACATTAGAGAGAGGGGGGATACACTTCACAACAAAATCAAGTATCATGATTCAACTATTACAATTTCACCAAATCCGAGTCTAATGATGAACTTCCTCAATACGTGTCGTTGAAAGAAATTCATACGTAAAGAACAACTCGAATATATTAGTAAGATCAAATCCCTACTAATCATTCAAGGTCCGGAACATCAATAGGAAGACAATCCAACTAACCTAGCACTAATCGTATATCCAAGGTCCGGCTTAACAATTAGTGTTAACCCGAACCACAAGATCGAATTAGAGCTCAACTCAAGATAAACAATCGAATCAAAGCCATAATTGAAATTGCAATTCAAGTTAATGAAATCATAACAATCAACTCACAATAGATCAATCTCATAGTGAAAGTATAAAATGAAACCAACCACTTCTACTCTAAAGAAATGTAGAAGAAGAGAGTTCCTATTAGGTTGGTAAACTAGATTACAAGAATTATCAATAAAAATACTTGAAGAAGGTAAGAAAATAATTCCAAAAACCAGTTGTCAATTGAATCCGGAAAGATCTCTACACCTCAACTTTCTTCTTGAATCCTCTTCTTGTTCCTTGAAGCTTGAATGGTTGAAGTAGCTCAAAATCCTCTTGATCAAGTCACAAAACTCTACCTCATAGACCAAGGAGAGATTTCATAACCTAACTAGAAACATTTATTCACTAAAACAACCTAGGGAATTATCTAAAAAGTATTCAATCAAAGTAATAGAAAAATTCCCCAAAGTCTATACCAAAAATATATGAAATTGAAGAAAAACCCAATATGATATTCAATATCTAAATCAATGTGAAATACAATCCAATCTCAACCTTATGCTATTCTTCCAACCCCCAAATAATGGTAAAAATCCCAATATTTATAGATAACCAAAACAAGGGTAAAATAGTAATTTTACACAAAATTCTCTAAAATCTCGGGACAGAGCACCAACACGGGCTCGGTGTTATACGCAACAAGGGCTCAGTGACAGGTTTATCACCGGCGCGTGTTGATTCTGGCCGTGTTCTTTATATCGCTTCCTGGCGTGTTCAGAATGGCGAGCACGTGTTCCATGGCTTGTAGGGGCGGCTTGAGTCTTCCTGAAGGGCGTGTTCTTGGACCGAGCACGTGTTTCTGGACTGGATTTGTATTTCTTTTCAAAAATTGCATATTTAGTCCCTAAACTTTGCTCTTTTGATCAATTAGCTCCACAAACTTCCGAAAACAGAATTATCACAATTAAGTACACAATTAACATATTTATCTCAATTTACTCTATTAAACCTCAACAATTATGCACAATTACCCTTCAAAAACATTATCAAATTTAGCGTTATCGCAGTGCATCTCGAGATGCTCCGTCTTCTTTCATTTCCTCCCTACCGACGCATGTTCGAGATAGACGCTCCCATTTATCAAGAACTTGTGTGTGAGTTCTTTGCTTCCTTTGATTGTCATTCCAGAGACGTCAAATTTTGACTCGGTGGAGTTGATTGAGAGCTCTCGTTGAGTACGTTTGGTGTTGCTCTTGGTCTATGGGCGGAAGACGAGATCGAGACGAGTCTCTTCACTTCGCAGGTTACCGATTTCGAGGATAGTACGCATGTTTACCTGAGCCACATTTGTCGTACACCTTCAGCTGCTATCTACTCTTCGCACTCTCCAAAGCTTCGTATATTCATCTATCTCTCCGATATCTTCATTTTGTTATATCTCATATGATCACGGGTCGGAAAGATAGTACCGGCATTGTCACCTCCGTTGATGCGGCTATACTTTCTCATATTTGGCGAGGTGTTCATCCGGATCCAACGAGAGTGTTTGTGAAGTTAGTCCGGGATAATCGAATCCCCGAAAGAAGACGTTGGGACTTGGTCCGTTCATCACGAACGTGGCCCGTTATTTCCATATTGATCTCGAGGGATCGAATCTTACTTTGATTTCGGCGTCCACTGTTCCGGTAGACCGGAATAATCTTCGGAGCATGGGGATCATTCGACGTGATAGAGTTCACGGTTTTGTTCTCGTTCGACCTCGAGATTCTACGATTTCTCCGGATCTACCTCCGCAGCTGACTTCATCACCATCATCATCTTGGTGACACCTGCGGACCTTCACTCCGCGTTCAACTTTTGAGCGGTTAGTTATCGAGCACCTCGAGAAAGTCGAACGCGACTCTCTCCGGCTACGGACTCAGATGACGGTTCTACAACAACAGAACCGGACTATCATCATGCACCAGAGGCAGAGAGCTCCTTCGCCGATTTACTCCGGTGCACAGTCTAGTCCGGACATTGGTCGGTGGCTCGAGGCACTTCATGGGGAAGTTCCAATGCACTCTACTCCGATCAACATACCCGAGAACCCCCCGACATCTCCACCTTATCCAGCCGAAGAGTAGCTTTTGTGCCGTTCTCCGTGTTTAGTTTTTCGATTTATAGTTTTCGTTTATCTTGTTGTTTTTATTTTAAAACTTTAGCGTTTCTTTGTGTTTTTTGTACTTTCCTTTCTATTTTATATATATCATTTTCGGAGTTTATTTTTCTTGCGTTTTGTCTTGTGTTTTTCTTTTCCGCACTTATTCCTATTTTCTTTTATTCTCCTTCTATAGTTGTTTCTCGCTTTCTTACTTTTCTTAAAATAAGTTGTGGGGTATTCGCATTTTACACTGAGGACATTGTAATTTTCAAGTTGTGGGGTAGGTGCATACACCAATTTTATCTCATTTTATCTCAAAATTGCCAAAATTTTTCAAATTTTTCAAAATAATTAGTTTACTTGAAAAGATTATTTTGTGAACTTTTTGTGGGAATTTGATTTGCTTAGTCGATGATATAAACTATGTGTTGATTGTTAAAAGTCTCGAGATTTGATTTGTTTCATCTTGTTGATACTTGGTACGAGCATGATTATAGGAAAAATCCTGAAATTCTTTTTTGACATAGCTATTTTTGGTTGTTTGTTCCGATTAGTGAACTACTTTTGGACAACTTATTTGAATAGTATTAAGTCTTTTGGGAATGGAAATGACTTGAATTTTCACTTGAAAAATTCTTTGAGAGACTTCCCACAATTTTATTATTTTCGTTGAATAAATTATTGAATAAAAGGTTGTTTTGCATGTATCCTTTGCTACTTGAGCACCACTCCTTATGGGAATTGAATGCCTAGAGCCCTAAGGTCCTCGGGATTTGGGAGTCATTGGAGTGGAACTCGTTACAAGGGTAGTTAAAGTTGATATTGTTAAGGAAACAATAAAAACCTTGAATAAAAGAGAATAAATTGAATAAAAATTTACTTTTGAATAAGTGGCTTGTTTCTTGAGATTTGATTGTGATTATTTCTCGTTGTTGAAGTTTTTGATCGACCAAACCACTATTTGAGTAGTTGCTTTTAAAGAAAATTTGCTATTTGGATCATCAATTGAGATAGAGCACACGCTTCACTCAGGATGATTTTATGATCGTTTTTCGTATTTAAGTTGAAAATGTTTTGTTCAAATTGAGTTTTCATGACTTAGACATAAAACATTTGATGAGGCATAAAAGTGATTCATCCCTTACCACTTTGTTTTTGAGATCTTTGAAAAGTAAACTAGTTGATGTGGAAATCTTTGAGAAATTTCATGCACATCTTAATTAAGTTGAAAATGCTTTTTGAGCTATTTGATGTTAGTTTGTCTCTTCTTAAACCTCTTCCATTTGATTTGCTTGAGGACAAGCAAGGTTTAAGTTGTGGGGTATTTGATAACATCAAATATGAGATATAATTTGTGCATGATTTGTGAATATAATTGTATTAAATTGAGATAAGTTGATTGATTTTGGGTTTAATTGCAAATATTCTGTTTCGGGTAACTTCTGGGGCAAATTGGTGTAAAAAGACAAATTCATAGGCCAAAGTGCAACATTCTGGAAATATGCTACGCCCTTGAAGGATGGTATACGCCCGTAGGAGCTAAACGCTCGTTGCCTTTTGTGCATCACGCCCGTATGAATTAACTACCCTCTCTACGGTCGTGACACTCTGGATCATACGCCCGTAGGGCATAACCGCATCAATACGCCCGTAAAGCATAGAGGGCCACGCCCGTAGTGATGCTCTGTGCATTCTTTTAATGTAAAATGACAATTTTACCCCTAATTAATTTACCTATAAATATTAGAATTTTTAGCATTAATTAGATTGGTTAGTATCTCACATTGTTTTAGATATTGAATATCATATTGGGTTCTTCTTCAATTTCATATATTTTGGTATAGAATTTGGGGAATTTTCTATTACTTTGATTGAATACTTTTGATTAGATAATTCCCTAGGTTGTTTTAGTCAAGAAATGTTTCTAGTTAGGTTATGAAATCTCTCCTTGGTCTATGAGGTAGAGTTTTGTGACTTGATCAAGAGGATTTTGAGCTACTTTAATCATTCAAGCTTCAAGGACCAAGAAGAGGATTCAAGAAGAAAGTTGAGGTGTAGAGATCTTTCCGGATTCAATTGACAACTGGTTTTGGAATTATTTTCTTACCTTCTTCAAGTATTTTTGTTGATAATTCTTGTAATCTAGTTTACCAACCCAATAGGAACTCTTTTCTTCTACATTTCTTTAGGGTAGAAGTGGTTGGTTTCATGTTATACTTTCACTATGAGATTGATTTATTGTGAGTTGATTGTTATGATTTCATTAACTTGAATTACAATTTCAATTATGGCTTTGATTTGATTGCCTATTTTGAGTTGAGCTCTAATTCGATTTTGTGGTTCGGGTTAACACTAATTGTTAAGCCGGACCTTGGATATACGATTAGTGCTAGATTAGTTTGATTGTCTTCCTATTGATGTACCGGAACTTGGATGATTAGTAGGGATTTGATCTTACTAATATATTCGAGTTGTTCTTCACGTATGAATTTCTTTCAACGACACGTATTGAGGAAGTTCATCCTTAGACTCGGATTTGGTGAAATTGTAATAGCTGAATCATGATACTTGATTTTCTTGTGATGTGTATCCTCCACTCTCTCTAATGTGTTTAGTGAGTTCTTCACATATTCAATATTACCTCATCCATGATTTTACTTCACTTGTTTTTAATTCGCTTTCTAGATTTAGAAATCAATCTTATCATTCTTGATATTGGTTGGTTTACTTGTTGAATGATCCTTATTCACAAATCATATTCATAATTAGTTTGATTATATTTTCCACACTAGAATATAATAGAAGTCCTAGGGAAAAAGCGATTTTTATAAATTTAAAATATGAATACTACTATATTTACTAAACTATTTCGATAGGTGCTCTGTCTAATTGAGTTATTTGATTAGTGACAAACCTATTTTAATCTTAGAGATTCCTATTATTTTTAGTATTATTTATTTAATTATTTATATTATTTTTATATATATAACTCACAACATCACTTCTTGTTGGCCTTGTTCTTGGTTCGAGCACGTGTTCCCTGGACTAGATGTGTATATCTTTCCGAAATTGCATATTTAGTCCCCGAACTTTGCTCTTTTGATCAATTGACTCCACAAACTTCCCTGAAAATAGAAATATCACAATTAAGTACACAATTGACAAATTCATCTCAATTTACCCTATTAAACCTCAACAATTATCCACAATTACCCTTCAAATACATTATCAAATTTAGCGTTATCACTTGGCTGCCGCCTCTATTTATAGGAGTAGAAAAAGGAGCGAAAACGGTGAAAATTCAATGTGGGATGCCAAATTGCCTTCAACACGGGCAGGAACACGCCGCGTGTTGATTTTTTTCAAAAAAATACACTTTTAGTCCCCGATTTCTTCATTTCTTCAATTTCAATCTCAAACTTCCAAAAAGAAAAAAAAAGAAAATTGCGTAATTTCCATTTAATTAATTCCAATTAACTCCATAATTAACTCGAATTGAACACAATTAATGTATAAAAATATGATATAAAATTGAGTTATCCTTGTCCCTATTAATCGAGTTATCAATGAATCATCGAAACAACGGGCAGAGCCGCGTCGACCCTTTTATCTAATAAATGCATCCCTTCTAGAAGTCGGGGTTTGTTGCACGTATTAGCTCTAGAGTTACTACGGTTATCCGAGTAGTAGATACCATCAAACAAACTATAATTGATTTACTACGGTTATCCTATACGATCTAGGATATTTGATTGATTGATTTTGTTTCATTTGATTAGTTGTTTTCTATTTTTTTTTTTTTTTTAGTTGAGTAGTTTAACTTTGATTCTATGATTTTTCTTGTGCTAATATTAGAATTGATTAGAAATTTTATGTTACTTGACACTTGACTTTACTTACTCTTATGTTTCGTTTTTCTTTAGGATTATTTTTAGACTTTTGATTTAGATTTTTGGCTAGTAGTTTAATTGACTTTAGTTTAATGATTTTAGACTTAGTTAGATTTTTTGTTAGTATATATCCCTTAGGATTAACCTTTCCTTATTAAGTTTTGGTTAGAATATAGTTTAGATATTTGGATTTAGGTTAACTTTAGTTGATTTAGATTAGATAGCTTAGTTAGTTTAGTGCCTTAGATTAGGTTAATTTTTAGTTCTACTTACTTTCATTCTTAGGATTTTATTTAGATCTTTAGGTTAGTTTCTTAGTCTAATCCTTAGGATAGAATTTAGGTCTAATAATTTTCTTAACCTTTTGACATGATCTACTTTGCTATTACTATCTTTTAGTGTTTTCTAACTAGTTCTTAGGTATGGTTAGTATAGGATCTAACTAGTTTTCTAACTTGTTTTTCAATGTTCTACTTCTCATTTTTATAACTTTAGTGCTTTACTTTCTTGCTTGATTCTTTCTTTAATAGATTTTTATTCCATGTCCTAGGTGTATTTTCATGCTTTAT
>JAHSUH010003472.1:0-56354 GCA_025388415.1 Cynanchum wilfordii
TGAAACATACCACATTATCCTTCGCGGCCCGTAATATATATTGAGTAACAGCTTCTTTGATGATATAGAGCATGGAACTGTTAACCGCAGGGAAGTACAGTCGAAACATCCGCACAAATTCACGCACGCTCAGTGACGGAGCGTCCTCATCCTTCAAATAGTGGTATAAACGATTGGACTGTTCTCGCGAGAAATCGACTCCGATATTCTGGCAAACCTCATAAAACTGCTGGCTTGAGAGGTTGCCTGATAAGTGACCGAAGTCCAGGTCATCCTCAGACATGGCGCTACTTTCAAATCTCGCAGTCCCTTGGGGGTGCAATACACTGCGGAGCGCCTGAATAAGCGCGATGGATCCCGTTGCGCCGCTTTTTGCTGGCTCATTGGTGGCTTCTGGGACCTGCGCTGCCAAGATGGGGTATTCTATCGAACAGGGAATCTGTTCAGAAAAAAGGAAACCATGCAGCAAGGAGGCATCCAACCCTCGACCTGTCTCAGCCTCAACGCAGTACCTCAACAAAAAAAGCGCCTCAGAAGCTCCAAATCCACATGACTCAGTCAGAAATTTACGAGCTGTCTCCGGGCTCACTTGCTGCATTGGCTGAGTCTGTGCTGCTTCTCGTACGTACTGCTCAAATCTACTAACATTTTTGCTGCTAAATATCACAGAACGAGCCTTGCGCACCAAGAACTGTACCTGCCATGCTGCCCTCGGGATTAGCTGACGGAGCTCAAAAAAAACATGCACTGGGTCCATCGTATTTCTTGAGCCTCCATCCGCGCCATCATCCTCGGATAGGGGTACCATGTGTAATAGTATCGTCAAATCTCTATCTGATACTGCGGGCACAGGGAAAATGGGGCGCAAGAGTGTCTGCAACGAGCGCAAGTCAAGGTTCTCACGAGCCGTCCCCTTGTAGCGTCTATCTAAAGACTCGAATAAGGGCGAAATACACCTTTTGTCAGCATAAGGCTCACTTGTTACTAAATACTTTACAATTTTGGCATGAAGCCTTAGAAGAAACTGCGGATCCCTTAAAAGTCCTTCGGTAGTAGAATCCAAGTCTATCATAATCTAAACAAGAAAAAATTATACTGTCGATGTGAGCGATCGCATAAATAGGCTTCGCTAATACACGAAAAAGATCCTGAAAAGAGGAATGTATTCCTTTTCATATAGAAAATTTTAGTATTTACATGTCGAATGCACCAAAGCCATTCGAAAAAAACAAAAAAAGTCAATATTTCTGTTTAACTAAGTCCATTTTCAATCACAATAGCTTTTTGTGGAAGAGTAATAAGCAGGTAGAATAAAAGTGTTTTTTGATCTAATATTGATCAAGAAGTGTATTATACACCTTCCTTAAAGATTATTTATGGGGCATATGGAGCAAGTGCACAGGCTTATAACTGTAGTTTTCAAGGGTCTACAGGGATGTTACGGAGGCACCCATCTTGAGGGTTGGTAATCCTAGCCAAAGGGAGGCAAAGCTATGATAAAGCAATCATGGGTCCACCAAACAAGCAGGATGTGCGCTTGAAAAAAAAATCAATAAGAATAGGAGAAATAAAAACTCTCAATATGAATTTATCGATTTAATTCTATGCCGCTCTCAAGAAGAAATGTTTTACCGATTGTATGCATTGACAATCATCAGCATCTAGTGCTACTTGTCGAACTTTCTCATATTATATGATATGACATCTATGAGAACAAGTTTGGTGTGGGGGGAGGGGGGAGAGAGAGGAAGGAATAAAGTATCATAGTCTATTGTTACCCATTGTGACTCTTGGCATTTGATGATAAGACTACGCAAAAAATGAATGATAGTGTGAAAAAAGGTGGAAAAAATGAGAAATTCATCAAAAGAAAAAAAAATGTTTAGTCTCCACATTAAATAGTAACGCGGAGGAGTAGAGCGTAGCGTGCATGAAAGCTGATATGTGAAAAAGAAAGAAAACTCTTCTGCCGTTCAGCAATAGCAATTATAATGCAGCAAGTATTCACCTAAGGATAAGAAAGGGGCAACTGAAGCAAAGGCAAAAGCGCGTCCAGTCAATGATGTCATTAGCCTTCCTGGAAACCTTCAGCCACAGAGCCAAGGGCAACAACATCGCCCCCATAACACTGTATTTGGAAAATGTTGAGCCGTAGTACTTGCTAGGGCTATTTAAGCCATAATCAACTTAGGGAAGAGTATGTTGCTCTGGCAACGACATGGTAAACTATCTATGGTTGTTGAACCCTTGTGAAGCCTTTATTCAGATAACTAGAAAAAGATTCGCTTCAAAAAAAAGAACTCTTCACGAACGCCTAAAATAAAACCTATAGGGGAAAAAATATTAACTTCAAGAGCAACTGACTACAACAAACCAGCAGTGTACATCGGTACTGCCTCATGCTCATATGTATAATTTACGTGTGCTGCAGCAACCCCATCTACCGTGTACTTGCACAGTTAGGGGAAAAAAAAAGGTCTGTGTTAGAAAAGAATTCTTCCTCACCTTAGTATGATGGAAGATTGATGGGAGACGCTCCTCCCTCCCCCTATAGCTTGACAGGGACGATCATCCTCGTTTGTTGGTTCTTTGTCAAGGTCTTCCTGCAGACATTATGTTTGCCGGTAGGCACGCGCACTGTTGAGAATATGCACCGCTAGCCCTCCGCCGTATCAAGTTGCTAAGGGTGCAATACGGTGGGTTTGTTTCCCGGTTTGCATTGCAGCGATGTCCATCCATGAATGTTGCCCTCAGAACTCATTCTTACAAAGCACGGACTCTGAGCGGATAGTCGATGCTTTCGGGAAGCACTTTTGGACCGAGCCAGCGGCCGCCGTCTGGGCACGACAGTCTTCCGTGCGGCCCTGCCAGTGGGGGCCTCGTGCAAAGGTCCCTGTGCCACGGTCGAAGGCCCAGCAGTCGAGAGGGCCCCCACAACGCCGTGATTACCGTTGCTCAGTGTGTTTGTAGGGGGTACCGCGAAGTGTTTCTGCAATGCATTGAAGGCACCGTACATGTGAAACGGTTCATGCTCGTTGCTGCACCGATATGTTGCCTCGTTTTGCGTCTTCAGCAGACGAACTTCAGCTTTGAGCTTTTCGTTCTCCGAGGAAAGTCGCTTACTCTCCTCGTCAGAGCGATCCAATGCAGCTGCTAGATCAGTGTACTTATTCTTTTGTCCTGCAAAGTACGCATTGGAGCTCTCAACCTGCTGCTGTAAGAGCTGCATGGACTGCATCACTTGTCGCATCTCTTTATCATAACATACATTCTTTTCGATCTCATCCCGTAGCTGTTGTCGCAACCTCTCGTTCTCCAGCGCCAGTACGTAAGACTGCTCGGAAGCCTTGGTGCGCTCGTAAATAGTCTCCTTCAGAGTCGCTTTCAGATCCCGCACGATGCAGCGCAGCTTAATGCTTTCCATCCCGAACGACAAGTCACTCTGGTGGCCCCCGGTTGCACGCACATCATGGCTGCTCATGTTATCGTCGATGTGGCAGCTCTCGCCCATGCCAATCAGAAACCGGGAAGCGGTACCACCGTCTCCACGTGGTATGGTGTCCGTATTTTTCGCAGAAGATATATGCATCTTCTGTTGTGGAGTGCAACTATTCCACATCAACTTGTTCAGCGCCAAGCATATTTCCCACTCCTCCTTAAGCTTCTCATATTTTTTTTCAGAGGCTTCCAACTCTCTTTGAATACTCAGATACGCCTGGTCGGCAGTGGTAGCGCTCTCAGCCACCTTAAGGTCGCCTCTGCAGAAGCCAATGTCATCAATTCGTCTCGTTTCTGTCACATATTGAAACATCTCCACCATTTCACACCGCACCGTACGGTCGACATAACCTAAAAAGGATTCCAGGTGAAGTTGCTCGATCTTATCCCTTAATAAATCCCGCTCTTCCATTATGGACTGTAGCTTAGTGCCCAACTTCACCACATGCTCGTCGCGTTGATTGATCTCGCACGCGCATCTTTCAAACTCTGCAACAAGTCGAGAGTTCTCAGCACGTAAGTCTACAGCTGTCTTTTCTAACACGTCACATTTCTCTCGGAGTTCATCAAGATGCGTGCACAGCCATAAAAACAAGTCTGTCAGTCTGTCTAGGACCTCCTTGAAAACAACAGGGCTGCCCTGTTTCTCGTTGGAGTGTCCCTCTCCGTGCTCCAAAGAGGGCTCTAGTATTTCCAATCGATGGGAATCCGCGCGGTGGGGCTGATCACCCTTGCGCGGCATCCGCAGTTCCTTATCTTGATCTCTCAGCAAGGACTGGGAAACTTCAATTATTCGCCCCATGTGTTCTGGAAACGTGGGGATGGCAACCTTCCCTGTCGGTCATGGCGCCCCCACCCTAGGCGGAGATCCTCTTGTAGTGTAGAGGCCCTATTGTGTAAAGTGGTAATAATTTCGTTAAAATCAGCAAAAACTTGTCCATAAAACCCATTGAGACTAAGATATTCCCCTAACCCACATTTTCGCTTTTCTACAACTCTTCGTTTACTTGCGGTAGCGAACTCCAGAGAGTCTTTCGTCATTTCAAAATTATCTCTACCAAGAGAAGCGGTTACCATGAGCAGAACATGCCAGCTCTGCAAGCGCGGCATAAGGTAAGTCATCAGCAGTGAGTCACTGTAAGAGCTAAGGTCGTTGGTGTTGTTGCCCGACACGACATAGGAACGCAGCATCAAAAGAGATTTGTTCACAGCGATTTCTTCGGTCAAACCCTCCCCTGCGGCACCAATTTCCTCGGCACGCTCCGAACCCGCCAAGTCCACAAGGGATACTTTTGCTGTCGACAGCGGCACACCATCCCTGTACTTTGTGATATGTAACGAAAAAAGGGTATGAGAACGAGAGCTGCGTGCGTTGAGTGTGTGTGTGCTGGTGTAGCGGTACATTTGTGCATCTCTTCTTCTGTTTTCTGCATCCAACTCGTTTTTAACTAAATATTTTGGCTCATATACAATGGTACCTCGAGGTTTCGGCAGTGGCATACCGAGAAAATCCTTCTCAGATGAATTAGCTAGCAAGTTGTAGGCCTTGTTTCCGTATATTTGTACAAAAGATAACTCCACCACATCCGTACTAACGATTGAATTAAACACTGTCTTGATTAGTGCTTGTGAAAGGGCATTAGCAGTGTGAGTTTTGCCGCTACCTATCTGTCCATAGAACAGCACACAGACGTTGTAGTCAGCATTCAGCTGCTCAAGAATACAAGGCACTATTTTGGCGCACATATCCCCGTCTGAGGTATTGGGACCTATCACGTCGCTGAACTCGAACTTGAAGGTGGCCCGCCCACTCCCATCACCTTCTATACTTGGTTTTGTAATGGATATAATTGTCCCCGAAGGCGTGTTACTGATTTTCCGATCGTCTGCAGTTCGTTGAGTGTGACGAAAGTTTTCTGTCACCTGATCCCTCAGGGGACTGGAGCAGTCAGAGTTGCATATAGTGCGGGTTTTGCAAGGCGTTGGGCTCCGCAAGAGGGAAAGCGGCACAGTCGAAGGACTTGGAGCCTCCACAGTGACCTTTTCCCCTCCAGATGCTTCCTCTGGCAATGTAATATTGTATACAATATAGGCACCAGGAACGCGTTTTAGCTTCGGTTTCAGGCGCACCACCACCTGATAGTAGTCCCGGAGGCCACCAGTGCGCGGGCTTTGTCTGCGTAATTCCCTAAGATGTTGGTGGTGAAGCGGCAATGAAGATGCCGTTTTCGGCAGATTAGTAGAAAGGTCTCCGAACTTAGGCAAAATAAGAGAACGACTGAATGCACTGTTATGGCTGTTCTCATTTTCTTCATCCACCTGAGGGCTCGCTATAGAACTCACAAGCGCACTTTGGACACGTCCCTGAGCCCTATCCACAGTACTAGGTTGAGTCAAAGGATTAAAACCAACCCCGTGATCCACTCCTAGGCTGCCACGGCAGTTTGACATACCCCAAGATGGTAAGCCACCGCACCAGCTAGTGTGAACTCTCTACGTCAGTAGAGAGAGCCGTTAGTCACAAGTGTGCTCCGAGGAGAAACACACCGGGATCAGGACTCTGGTAGGGATATCTCTCTCAGCTCAGACCTCACTGTTGTTCCTTCAATATTAAAATGCGTCAAGTCGACGAATGCAATTATAATCAAGATTACAAGAAAAGTACGAAAAAAAGCAATATTCTGCACCTTCTAGAACTAATGCTGAACTATTATCTGCACTGTTGTTTTGTTTAAATTGGCCTAACCTATTATACCACTAAAAAGAAAGGTAGCGAAAATGCGCCTTCATTTAAGATTCCCATGACGTGATTATGCAGTCATGAAAATGATGGCAGGGATTCACTTAGAAACAAATGAATACCACATCATAGGCTTTGATAGCTTCTTCTTCTTGATAGAGGCTATTTAGGTGCATTAAATGGAAATACTTAGATGAATAATCATATCAAAATAGAAGCTTTATCCAAATGTAAGCATTCCGTAGTACGAATCACTTCTCATGATGTCCTCATGTAGCTCGAGACTTTAGAATCTAAAAAAGAAATAGCGTAAAGAAACAAATCCAAGACAATTGGGAGTAAAACGCACCTTGAAGGAGAGTAAACATTAGCTTATGAGCATGCCTTTTAGACACTGCGTAATGTTACGACCTATTTTCTTTAAACTCAAACTATAACCATTTATATATTGCATCACCTAACGATGATTTTTCTCATTGTTAAACTAAATCCCCCGAATTTCTTATTTTTTTCACTGTAGGGAATGGTGAATAACAAGCTCAGCATAAATCGCCGCAAAGAAAAAAAATAAAACAAGCAAACAAAAAAACTAACAATAATAATTCAGTGCACTACAGCTGAAAATTTTTATCACTTGTTGTTAATATTTTAACTTATCAACATTTTTTCTTACATAATCAAGGAAAATTCCCAGCTTTGAGGGAGAAAAAATATAAAAAGATAAATTTAAAGTATACATCATATATAAATAGCAAAATAATAAAGTTCGTAAAGAAATACATACACGTATACATTACGAACAATAATACACTAAACAAATTAGTAAAGCTCTCAGGGAAGCAAAAACTTCACCTTGAAAATTAAAAGAGATTTGATGTAAATACAGGTGGTTATCCTACTGATATTTATCTCACATATACTAATTATCTTAGACAATCAACACATTAATACACTTGGCATCGATATTGCATTTATGTCGCGTGGCTTCAAACAGCGCGCTTCGGATCCTTGCTTTGCTCCTCCTCAGTCTGGTGGATGGGTTCGGAAGGACTGCTATTACCTTCGCTCTCCTTAATCTTCTTCTGAGGCGCTGTGAACCCGGTCTCCTGGTCGTCATCCTCGTATGGCTTGATGGGAGCCCCACCAGTCGTGCTGGAAACACAACCGAACATGTCAAACGCATCCATCAGGATGTGCGCAAGCACCTTCACAATATCCTGGATAAACCACCACACAATACAGTAGATCCACACCCACAAAGGCAACAGCCTCGCGTTATTATGGTCGCCCCACGCAAGTCCCTCTGTCAGGATGCGGTCCGGATGCGACTTTTTCCAGAAGGAAGCAGCCAATGACGACACTGTCAACGATATGAGTGCACCGCAAAACAGAACCATGCCAGGCCTCATGTAGAAGAAGAAATTTCCGCTAGTTCGTGATGAGAACAACGTCAGGAAGTCAGAGATTGATATCTTCAGGTAAAGCATTGTCACCACTTTGCCCTGCGGCAGTATCTCGAGGCCCAGATGCTTGAACCACGAATTAGGGTAGTGCGATTCAGAGTAGCCTTCAAGAGCAACCCACAACAGCAGGAGCGACGAGGCGCATGCAACTACAGACAAGATGATGGCACTCACAAACACAACGCTCAGGTTCCACTTCTGTGGCCTTTCAGATGGGATCACGTAGTCATACCCGATGGTCATCAGGCAGCCATCATTCAGCAGCGTGATCAGCATGAACATCAGAACAGGGAGGTGGAAGAACTGGAATTCAGGATCCTTGCTGTCATAGTCGATCGGCCTTAGGCTGAAACACGCGATAAAGAAAAAGAACACCAGCTGCAGTGTCGCAGAAATACGGTATGTTAGGAACGATAGCATGCGCTGGAACACCTCGCGTGACACTAGCATCGCCTCCACGACGACGCTAAGACCAGGCTCCGTCAACACCATGTCCGCAGCTGCACGTGCTGCATCCGTCGAGCCGTGCACCGCGATACCCACGTCCGCGCGCTTCAGCGCTGGAGCGTCATTCACGCCGTCGCCCGTCATCGCGCACGTGTAACCACACTGACGCAGTGCCTCCACAATCATAAACTTGTGCTCGGGGAACACTTGCGCGAACCCGCCTACGCTCAGCATCAACGGACCGTACTTCTCACCGAGGTCGGGCGGTAGTTCCGTGGCGTCCTTTATCTTCGGCAGCTTTTCTGCAGTTAGGATGTTCGGGTCCAGGTTCAGCATGCGGCACATCTCCTTCGCTATCAGAAGATGGTCACCCGTGATCATCTTCACATCCACGCCGTATTGCTTGCTGCGACGGATCGTATCCTTTGTGTCCGGGCGTGGCGGGTCCAGGAATGTCAGAATGCCAACCATGAACCACCGCTCCTTCGAATCAGTCTTCGCAATGGACAAGCACCGGATACCGCGCGACGCCAAGGAATCGATGATATCCACCACTTCATCGTTGATCTCGTCTTGGTTGTGTACCATCTGTAGAATCACGTGTGGGGCACCTTTTGTCACGCTGAATGTCTCACCCGTGCGCTTGTCCTTGAGTGTCGCAGCTGTGCGCTTCGTAGTTGGGTCGAACGGCGTGAAGTCCAGCTGCTCGTAGTTATCGCATTCGTCTAGGTTTGCTGCGTTGAGAACCATCGTGTCCAGCGCGTCACGCGGTGGTTCGCGCCACTTCGCAGCAAGCGCAGATAGCACAAGCAGGGCCTCCCGGTCGCTTTTGCCATCAAATATAAAGCACTGCTCTTGAATCTCCATCTTGTTCAGCGTCAACGTTCCCGTTTTGTCCGAGCATAGCATGTTCACCCCAGACATCGTCTCGATCGCAGACAGCCTCGTGACAATGATTTTGTGCTTCGACAAGTGCTTCGAGCCCACAGCCAACGTTGTGGTCACCACGATCTCCAGCGCGATCGGGATTGAAACCACCAGCACCACCACAGCGAATTCAATTGCATTCCGGAAGCTCTGTTTAAAGTGGGCCAGCAGGTAAATAAAGCAAGCCAAGCACAGTACGAACGAGACAGCGCACAGCACGAACATGACACGCGTTAGGATAACATGAATATGGCCTATTTCCGTCCCAACTGATTGCAGCAATGCTGCGGTCTTACCGAAGAATGTGTTCGATCCTGTGAACTGTACTGTGCCCTCGACTTCGCCTCGCACAACGTTGGACCCCATCTTCGGCATGTGTTCTGGGCCCATCGTCACAGGTAAAGACTCACCTGTCAGTGCGGACTCGTCTACGTCGATGACGCCCTCATTGATGCTGCAGTCGGCAGGGACCGCTGAGCCAGATGCTAGCTTCACGAGATCTCCGGGTACAACTATCGCCGCATCGATCTGCTGCCATACACCGTCACGTTTCACTGTCGCCAGGGGCTTCAGCGAGTTCTTCAGCGCGGCCACTGCGTCACCTGCCTTGATGGTCTCGTACCAGCCAATCGTCGCGTTCGCGATCTGAATGGCTAGCAGAATAGCACCATCGGGCCAATTCTGAAGGGCAAACTCAATGATAATGGCAATCCACAGTGCAATGGGCATCGGACCCCACAGCCCACGCACGTAAATCAACCAGCTCGGCGTCTTCTTCTCTGTCAGCTCGTTGCGGCCGTACTTCTTAAGCAGTTCTTCAGCCTCCGCCTTCGTCAGACCTTTCGATGGCGGCAGCAAATCAACATCAGGTGCATCCGCGTCCTCGTTGTGCTCACTGATGGCCTTGGATAGGACGGACTGTCGGCGTTGAGGTTTCTGAGGGGGGAGACCCTCCTCAAATACGTTCTCTTCTTTACCGCTGGGCATGGCACCTTATTTTATTTTTTTGAAAATAATAAGAACGAACGAATTCGGCAGTGAAATCAACAAAATTTGTCGGGCTAGGCTACAAAAGGATGGTCCTTAAGAAAGGAAATTACTTTTAGTCTATGTGAATATATGTGCGTGCAAAGAAAAATAATTTGTTAAATGCGTTACTTAGATACGCATAAATATGTATAACTATATATAGCCCCTTTAGGAAGAAACTAGTGAGAAAGGCCTCAGGCTTTTGAAAGATAAAATGATATTAGAGCAAAAGATAATAGGCAGGGACCGGAACAGAAATAGCTACTCTATGCTGGCTCACCTTGGGTCAGGCATACAAATCATTGTCTTTCGCCAGGGTATAGAAAATAAAAGCATATCGACTTAAGATCTTTTGCCGCATTACTCAGCGAAGTGCCCTTTTTCCTCCAAGGGCATGCTTGCCGTTATTACTTACAAAAAAATTTCAACAAATGTCGCGTTATTACTTACAAAAAAAAAGATATTACGTATTTTGCTGTCACTTTACGCCTCGGCATTAATATCAATCAAGATTCTTTGATTTACTTCCTTGCAAATGAAGAAAATTGCTTGCAATAAGCATTACACAGCAACCGCTTAAATACAGTAACAAAGTTAATTTACTAGAAAAGGTTCCATTAGTCTGGACTAACGAACCCTATCCACTCTGATACCACGGTTACAACGTGTCTGATGTCATAATATATAAATTACTTGAATCAAATAATAAAACGATTTCCCTTCTTTAGACCCCATTGTCATGAATTGGCCGCACAGAAAGTATAGATTCGGAAAGGACAAACAGAAAATCTCCGAAAACAAAAATTTCTTGAGAAAAAAGGTCCAGACAAGCGATGCAACGCATTCAGGGTTTATTTCTAACGGAAAAGAAAAGCGACTTCACTACCTCATAAGATGTAAAAATTAATATCACTTACTATTTCCTATAAGAGACGCGTCGCTATAATCCTCGAAAATGCAATAACAAAAGAATGTTATAGGGAATAAAGATATATTGAACTAGCCCGTGAAATAAAGCAATATATCTTTCCATTTAGCCTCTTATATATTGCAGCTTATTATGTGCTTCATAAAAAAACATTATACCCAGATTTAAAAGTCCATACATGGGAGCTTAGTGTCCCCCTGGCATTTAAAGAGTTGTCAGTAAAAAAAAATTACCTGTTAGTATATAATAGAGACAGATACCTCGACAATAGATCATATGTTTCTGTACTGATCTCCTGTTAAAAATATTTGCGCTTAAAATGCCATCTAAAGCGAAGTATAAATGGTCATCAGACATGTTTAAGAGTTAAATTTAAAAATTAACAAATGCAGCAAGAGAAATAGAGACTTCAATGGGGAAGCAAGAGCCCTATCGCGTGCCCTTTTCGAATTTTGTATCCCCAGTGTGCCACCTTTTCTCTGCGCAGGCTCAGACAATACGCCACGTACGTATAGAGATGCATATCAGTGCATTTTGAAGGACTTTCCTTTGCCGCAGTCTTTTCACCTCTCCCACAAAGTCCAAGTCAATGTTTAACAAAAAAAAAAAAAAACATCTAGTGATAATTGCACCTCAGTGCTCCATCGCACCCTCTCAACCTACTTGGAACAATTTACATATTAGATCTGTGTATAGATATTATATTAAAAACGGGAGTTTCCTGGAAGAGATATCCGCCCTTCCGCGACTATGCAAAAATATTTATGTCAAACTGGATGAGGCTATTATTTAGCTAGTCCAAAGCTGCACCAATCAGAGTGAGAACCCCCTGGATCGAGCCAAAGTTTCCACTTAGGATTGGTGAAGAGTTGCCCTACTAATACACTTGGCATCGATATTGCATTTATGTCGCGTGGCTTCAAACAGCGCGCTTCGGATCCTTGCTTTGCTCCTCCTCAGTCTGGTGGGTGGGTTCGGAAGGACTGCTATTACCTTCTCTCTCCTTAATCTTCTTCTGAGGCGCTGTGAACCCGGTCTCCTGGTCGTCATCCTCGTATGGCTTGATGGGACCCCCACCAGTCGTGCCAGAAACACAACCGAACAAGTCAAACGCATCCATCAGGATGTGCGCAAGCACCTTCACAATATCCTGGATAAACCACCACACAATACAGTAGATCCACACCCACAAAGGCAACAGCCTCGCGTTATTATGGTCGCCCCACGCAAGTCCCTCTGTCAGGATGCGGTCCGGATGCGACTTTCTCCAGAAGGAGGCAGCCAATGACGACACTGTCAACGATATGAGTGCACCGCAAAACAGAACCATGCCAGGCCTCATGTAGAAGAAGAAATTTCCGCTAGTTCGTGATGAGAACAACGTCAGGAAGTCAGAGATTGATATCTTCAGGTAAAGCATTGTCACCACTTTGCCCTGCGGCAGTATTGCGAGGCCCAGATGCTTGAACCACGAATTAGGGTAGTGCGATTCAGAGTAGCCTTCAAGAGCAACCCACAACAGCAGGAGCGACGAGGCGCATGCAACTACAGACAAGATGATGGCACTCACAAACACAACGCTCAGGTTCCACTTCTGTGGCCTTTCAGATGGGATCACGTAGTCATACCCGATGGTCATCAGGCAGCCATCATTCAGCAGCGTGATCAGCATGAACATCAGAACAGGGAGGTGGAAGAACTGGAATTCGGGATCCTTGCTGTCATAGTCGATCGGCCTTAGGCTGAAACACGCGATAAAGAAAAAGAACACCAGCTGCAGTGTCGCAGAAATACGGTATGTTAGGAACGATAGCATGCGCTGGAACACCTCGCGTGACACTAGCATCGCCTCCACGACGACGCTAAGACCAGGCTCCGTCAACACCATGTCCGCAGCTGCACGTGCTGCATCCGTCGAGCCGTGCACCGCGATACCCACGTCCGCGCGCTTCAGCGCTGGAGCGTCATTCACGCCGTCGCCCGTCATCGCGCACGTGTAACCACACTGACGCAGTGCCTCCACAATCATAAACTTGTGCTCGGGGGAACACTTGCGCGAACCCGCCTACGCTCAGCATCAACGGACCGTACTTCTCACCGAGGTCGGGCGGTAGTTCCGTGGCGTCCTTTATCTTCGGCAGCTTTTCTGCAGTTAGGATGTTCGGGTCCAGGTTCAGCATGCGGCACATCTCCTTCGCTATCAGAAGATGGTCACCCGTGATCATCTTCACATCCACGCCGTATTGCTTGCTGCGACGGATCGTATCCTTTGTGTCCGGGCGTGGCGGGTCCAGGAATGTCAGAATGCCAACCATGAACCACCGCTCCTTCGAATCAGTCTTCGCAATGGACAAGCACCGGATACCGCGCGACGCCAAGGAATCGATGATATCCACCACTTCATCGTTGATCTCGTCTTGGTTGTGTACCATCTGTAGAATCACGTGTGGGGCACCTTTTGTCACGCTGAATGTCTCACCCGTGCGCTTGTCCTTGAGTGTCGCAGCTGTGCGCTTCGTAGTTGGGTCGAACGGCGTGAAGTCCAGCTGCTCGTAGTTATCGCATTCGTCTAGGTTTGCTGCGTTGAGAACCATCGTGTCCAGCGCGTCACGCGGTGGTTCGCGCCACTTCGCAGCAAGCGCAGATAGCACAAGCAGGGCCTCCCGGTCGCTTTTGCCATCAAATATAAAGCACTGCTCTTGAATCTCCATCTTGTTCAGCGTCAACGTTCCCGTTTTGTCCGAGCATAGCATGTTCACCCCAGACATCGTCTCGATCGCAGACAGCCTCGTGACAATGATTTTGTGCTTCGACAAGTGCTTCGAGCCCACAGCCAACGTTGTGGTCACCACGATCTCCAGCGCGATCGGGATTGAAACCACCAGCACCACCACAGCGAATTCAATTGCATTCCGGAAGCTCTGTTTAAAGTGGGCCAGCAGGTAAATAAAGCAAGCCAAGCACAGTACGAACGAGACAGCGCACAGCACGAACATGACACGCGTTAGGATAACATGAATATGGCCTATTTCCGTCCCAACTGATTGCAGCAATGCTGCGGTCTTACCGAAGAATGTGTTCGATCCTGTGAACTGTACTGTGCCCTCGACTTCGCCTCGCACAACGTTGGACCCCATCTTCGGCATGTGTTCTGGGCCCATCGTCACAGGTAAAGACTCACCTGTCAGTGCGGACTCGTCTACGTCGATGACGCCCTCATTGATGCTGCAGTCGGCAGGGACCGCTGAGCCAGATGCTAGCTTCACGAGATCTCCGGGTACAACTATCGCCGCATCGATCTGCTGCCATACACCGTCACGTTTCACTGTCGCCAGGGGCTTCAGCGAGTTCTTCAGCGCGGCCACTGCGTCACCTGCCTTGATGGTCTCGTACCAGCCAATCGTCGCGTTCGCGATCTGAATGGCTAGCAGAATAGCACCATCGGGCCAATTCTGAAGGGCAAACTCAATGATAATGGCAATCCACAGTGCAATGGGCATCGGACCCCACAGCCCACGCACGTAAATCAACCAGCTCGGCGTCTTCTTCTCTGTCAGCTCGTTGCGGCCGTACTTCTTAAGCAGTTCTTCAGCCTCCGCCTTCGTCAGACCTTTCGATGGCGGCAGCAAATCAACATCAGGTGCATCCGCGTCCTCGTTGTGCTCACTGATGGCCTTGGATAGGACGGACTGTCGGCGTTGAGGTTTCTGAGGGGGAGACCCTCCTCAAATACGTTCTCTTCTTTACCGCTGGGCATGGCACCTTTTATTTTTTTTGAAAATAATAAGAACGAACGAATTCGGCAGTGAAATCAACAAAATTTGTCGGGCTAGGCTACAAAAGGATGGTCCTTAAGAAAGGAAATTACTTTTAGTCTATGTGAATATATGTGCGTGCAAAGGAAAATAATTTGTTAAATGCGTTACTTAGATACGCATAAATATGTATAACTATATATAGCCCCTTTAGGAAGAAACTAGTGAGAAAGGCCTCAGGCTTTTGAAAGATAAAATGATATTAGAGCAAAAGATAATAGGCAGGGACCGGAACAGAAATAGCTACTCTATGCTGGCTCACCTTGGGTCAGGCATACAAATCATTGTCTTTCGCCAGGGTATAGAAAAAAAAAAGCATATCGACTTAAGATCTTTTGCCGCATTACTCAGCGAAGTGCCCTTTTTCCTCCAAGGGCATGCTTGCCGTTATTACTTACAAAAAAAATTTCAACAAATGTCGCGTTATTACTTACAAGAAAAAAAGATATTACGTATTTTGCTGTCACTTTACGCCTCGGCATTAATATCAATCAAGATTCTTTGATTTACTTCCTTGCAAATGAAGAAAATTGCTTGCAATAAGCATTACACAGCAACCGCTTAAATACAGTAACAAAGTTAATTTACTAGAAAAGGTTCCATTAGTCTGGACTAACGAACCCTATCCACTCTGATACCACGGTTACAACGTGTCTGATGTCATAATATATAAATTACTTGAATCAAATAATAAAACGATTTCCCTTCTTTAGACCCCATTGTCATGAATTGGCCGCACAGAAAGTATAGATTCGGAAAGGACAAACAGAAAATCTCCGAAAACAAAAATTTCTTGAGAAAAAAGGTCCAGACAAGCGATGCAACGCATTCAGGGTTTATTTCTAACGGAAAAGAAAAGCGACTTCACTACCTCATAAGATGTAAAAATTAATATCACTTACTATTTCCTATAAGAGACGCGTCGCTATAATCCTCGAAAATGCAATAACAAAAAGAATGTTATAGGGAATAAAGATATATTGAACTAGCCCGTGAAATAAAGCAATATATCTTTCCATTTAGCCTCTTATATATTGCAGCTTATTATGTGCTTCATAAAAAAACATTATACCCAGATTTAAAAGTCCATACATGGGAGCTTAGTGTCCCCCCTGGCATTTAAAGAGTTGTCAGTAAAAAAAAATTACCTGTTAGTATATAATAGAGACAGATACCTCGACAATAGATCATATGTTTCTGTACTGATCTCCTGTTAAAAATATTTGCGCTGAAAATGCCATCTAAAGCGAAGTATAAATGGTCATCAGACATGTTCAAGAGTTAAATTTAAAAATTAACAAATGCAGCAAGAGAAATAGAGACTTCAATGGGGAAGCAAGAGCCCTATCGCGTGCCCTTTTCGAATTTTGTATCCCCAGTGTGCCACCTTTTCTCTGCGCAGGCTCAGACAATACGCCACGTACGTATAGAGATGCATATCAGTGCATTTTGAAGGACTTTCCTTTGCCGCAGTCTTTTCACCTCTCCCACAACGTCCAAGTCAATGTTTAACAAAAAAAAAAAAAACATCTAGTGATAATTGCACCTCAGTGCTCCATCGCACCCTCTCAACCTACTTGGAACAATTTACATATTAGATCTGTGTATAGATATTATATTAAAAACGGGAGTTTCCTGGAAGAGATATCCGCCCTTCCGCGACTATGCAAAAATATTTATGTCAAACTGGATGAGGCTATTATTTAGCTAGTCCAAAGCTGCACCAATCAGAGTGAGAACCCCCTGGATCGAGCCAAAGTTTCCACTTAGGATTGGTGAAGAGTTGCCCTACTAATACACTTGGCATCGATATTGCATTTATGTCGCGTGGCTTCAAACAGCGCGCTTCGGATCCTTGCTTTGCTCCTCCTCAGTCTGGTGGATGGGTTCGGAAGGACTGCTATTACCTTCTCTCTCCTCAATCTTCTTCTGAGGCGCTGTGAACCCGGTCTCCTGGTCGTCATCCTCGTATGGCTTGATGGGACCCCCACCAGTCGTGCCAGAAACACAACCGAACAAGTCAAACGCATCCATCAGGATGTGCGCAAGCACCTTCACAATATCCTGGATAAACCACCACACAATACAGTAGATCCACACCCACAAAGGCAACAGCCTCGCGTTATTATGGTCGCCCCACGCAAGTCCCTCTGTCAGGATGCGGTCCGGATGCGACTTTCTCCAGAAGGAAGCAGCCAATGACGACACTGTCAACGATATGAGTGCACCGCAAAACAGAACCATGCCAGGCCTCATGTAGAAGAAGAAATTTCCGCTAGTTCGTGATGAGAACAACGTCAGGAAGTCAGAGATTGATATCTTCAGGTAAAGCATTGTCACCACTTTGCCCTGCGGCAGTATTGCGAGGCCCAGATGCTTGAACCACGAATTAGGGTAGTGCGATTCAGAGTAGCCTTCAAGAGCAACCCACAACAGCAGGAGCGACGAGGCGCATGCAACTACAGACAAGATGATGGCACTCACAAACACAACGCTCAGGTTCCACTTCTGTGGCCTTTCAGATGGGATCACGTAGTCATACCCGATGGTCATCAGGCAGCCATCATTCAGCAGCGTGATCAGCATGAACATCAGAACAGGGAGGTGGAAGAACTGGAATTCAGGATCCTTGCTGTCATAGTCGATCGGCCTTAGGCTGAAACACGCGATAAAGAAAAAGAACACCAGCTGCAGTGTCGCAGAAATACGGTATGTTAGGAACGATAGCATGCGCTGGAACACCTCGCGTGACACTAGCATCGCCTCCACGACGACGCTAAGACCAGGCTCCGTCAACACCATGTCCGCAGCTGCACGTGCTGCATCCGTCGAGCCGTGCACCGCGATACCCACGTCCGCGCGCTTCAGCGCTGGAGCGTCATTCACGCCGTCGCCCGTCATCGCGCACGTGTAACCACACTGACGCAGTGCCTCCACAATCATAAACTTGTGCTCGGGGAACACTTGCGCGAACCCGCCTACGCTCAGCATCAACGGACCGTACTTCTCACCGAGGTCGGGCGGTAGTTCCGTGGCGTCCTTTATCTTCGGCAGCTTTTCTGCAGTTAGGATGTTCGGGTCCAGGTTCAGCATGCGGCACATCTCCTTCGCTATCAGAAGATGGTCACCCGTGATCATCTTCACATCCACGCCGTATTGCTTGCTGCGACGGATCGTATCCTTTGTGTCCGGGCGTGGCGGGTCCAGGAATGTCAGAATGCCAACCATGAACCACCGCTCCTTCGAATCAGTCTTCGCAATGGACAAGCACCGGATACCGCGCGACGCCAAGGAATCGATGATATCCACCACTTCATCGTTGATCTCGTCTTGGTTGTGTACCATCTGTAGAATCACGTGTGGGGCACCTTTTGTCACGCTGAATGTCTCACCCGTGCGCTTGTCCTTGAGTGTCGCAGCTGTGCGCTTCGTAGTTGGGTCGAACGGCGTGAAGTCCAGCTGCTCGTAGTTATCGCATTCGTCTAGGTTTGCTGCGTTGAGAACCATCGTGTCCAGCGCGTCACGCGGTGGTTCGCGCCACTTCGCAGCAAGCGCAGATAGCACAAGCAGGGCCTCCCGGTCGCTTTTGCCATCAAATATAAAGCACTGCTCTTGAATCTCCATCTTGTTCAGCGTCAACGTTCCCGTTTTGTCCGAGCATAGCATGTTCACCCCAGACATCGTCTCGATCGCAGACAGCCTCGTGACAATGATTTTGTGCTTCGACAAGTGCTTCGAGCCCACAGCCAACGTTGTGGTCACCACGATCTCCAGCGCGATCGGGATTGAAACCACCAGCACCACCACAGCGAATTCAATTGCATTCCGGAAGCTCTGTTTAAAGTGGGCCAGCAGGTAAATAAAGCAAGCCAAGCACAGTACGAACGAGACAGCGCACAGCACGAACATGACACGCGTTAGGATAACATGAATATGGCCTATTTCCGTCCCAACTGATTGCAGCAATGCTGCGGTCTTACCGAAGAATGTGTTCGATCCTGTGAACTGTACTGTGCCCTCGACTTCGCCTCGCACAACGTTGGACCCCATCTTCGGCATGTGTTCTGGGCCCATCGTCACAGGTAAAGACTCACCTGTCAGTGCGGACTCGTCTACGTCGATGACGCCCTCATTGATGCTGCAGTCGGCAGGGACCGCTGAGCCAGATGCTAGCTTCACGAGATCTCCGGGTACAACTATCGCCGCATCGATCTGCTGCCATACACCGTCACGTTTCACTGTCGCCAGGGGCTTCAGCGAGTTCTTCAGCGCGGCCACTGCGTCACCTGCCTTGATGGTCTCGTACCAGCCAATCGTCGCGTTCGCGATCTGAATGGCTAGCAGAATAGCACCATCGGGCCAATTCTGAAGGGCAAACTCAATGATAATGGCAATCCACAGTGCAATGGGCATCGACCCCCAGCCCACGCACGTAAATCAACCAGCTCGGCGTCTTCTTCTCTGTCAGCTCGTTGCGGCCGTACTTCTTAAGCAGTTCTTCAGCCTCCGCCTTCGTCAGACCTTTCGATGGCGGCAGCAAATCAACATCAGGTGCATCCGCGTCCTCGTTGTGCTCACTGATGGCCTTGGATAGGACGGACTGTCGGCGTTGAGGTTTCTGAGGGGGGAGACCCTCCTCAAATACGTTCTCTTCTTTACCGCTTGGCATTAGAAAGATATTTATTATCCGTATTTTGAAATTTATTATTGCAATAAAAAAAAATATTACGAAAATAGGAAGGAAAAAATAATAGAGAATTAACTTCCTATATTAGTTAGTATTTCTTCCTTTTCAAATAAAAAATATTAAATCTATAAAGGAAAAAAAAGAGCTTAAAAGTTATTACAGCGCATCTCAGGATCAGAACACGTGTTAATTCTCAATATACAGTTGCAACGAAGGATATGATGCATAAAAGAGAATAAAGTTTATTTAATTTCTCTGAAAGAAATCTGTCCATGTGGGAGAGAACCAAGCTTTGATTCATTAGGTTTTGGAAATGAACGAAACGAAACTAGTCTTCCGACGAATACAGACAGACTGATTATCATCTGCAGAACTAACCTCCAAAACCCTTTTATGGGACTTTAGAAACCCAACGAACTCGTGGCGTCGTGACTGTAGAGCATGTCGGCATAACGCTGTTACTCCTCCATTCTCCCTCATCATGTCTTTCTCAGTACGTGAAAGTTCCGACAGGAATATGTCAGCTCGGTCGAGTATCATATCTATGGGTTCAAAAATTGTGAGGAAGCAAAATGACTCAAGAAATCAACACTAACATGAGTAAAGTCATCCAAATCGGCGTTGGCGGTGTAACGACGCACTCTCATTCCATCCACATCAACCCAGCAGCAGAGGCCAGCAAGGCGCAGGTACCCCACAACAAGCTGTAGATAGTCGCTTCCATGTTGTTCACCATAATTACTGTCCCCGCCCTCCGGCTTGACGCCTCGTATGCACCTCAATAGCTGAGCACGGCCGTCCTCGGAAATTCTTGACAAAAACTTATGGATTGATGTCCACGTCGGGCGTAAAGCCTCGTACACCTCGGCTGGCAGATCCTCAGCCTTCAGCTCACCTAAGCTATTGGGGGCCAGCCAGTATGGACGCAAGCGCACCATCCTCCCTTCATCGCCCTCGGGTAGTGAAACTGTGAGAAACAAGTGATGACAAGCATTAGCATTGGCAAAGATCTTTTCATCAGCCTGGATCACTGCCTCGAGCTCGGTTGTACTGATTCCGGCTCGTTCTGCCGCTTCAACAAGAAATACGAATTTCCCATACGGAACCTTATGAATAACCTTCAATAATGTGTTTAGTTGTTGAGGATGGTCTGTGTGTTCAACTCCAGCAAAAATTGAAGATCTAGATGCTCTGTTCAATGTCAATGACGAAACTGCTGTACTTTCTCGAGCAGCATCGGTAGCACACTTATTCTTTGTCACCAGACAGTTTTGATTCGAGGTACTACGTGCACTTCGAATAATGGGCTTTAGAATAGGAAAGACATTCGTCGCAGCGGTGCTCTGCAAAGTTAAGCCGCAAGATCTCGCGGGTGGCCGTGATGCTGGCCCGTCGGCGGTGTTGCGACCTTCGGTCAGACGCAGCGGATCCCATCCGGAGTAGTGCACGTTGGCCTGCCCCATACATGGGTGCTGCAGACGTGGTGCTAGACGGGCGTGATTATTGTCTTTATTGTATTCAAAGAAGTATGAGTACACTCTGATGACGTGTGATATGGTGTTCCGCGGGCCGAGTATCCTCGCAAGAGCATCCGTTGGCACAAGCTCCGGTACAGGGACAAAGAAGGTCGGAATGCACTCAACGAAGAAGTCTAGCATTTCCAGCGGAGTCCGCCAACCGCGCTGGACAGCCAGTTCAGTGTGTACTTCCTGGAGCTCCTGTGAATTCTTGGGGCGGCCTCCGTTGCTGCTGCTGCTACGCTGGACCGCGGTATGCTTCTTCTTCCGCAATCCTGAAAGTTCTTTGTCTGAGTTGGAAACTGGTGTGACAGCGTCAACCGACGAACCTGCGGGGGTCGGCGATCGAATCGCGGGAGCCTTAGGGGATTGTGTGGGTTGTTTTGGTTTTGCTGACGCACTGACACGTGAGGTAGCGGAAGACTTTTTCTGGGGCGCCGACAAGCCGCCATAGAACACGCCTGGGCAATTCACCGCGGTAGTCGCCCACGCCGCACCATCCTGTTCCATCTCAGTAGCTACCTCCTCATCTTCAACGAAGGAGTCGTGGGCTGGAATTTCATCTCCCTCATTTTCATCCTCGCCCAGGAGCAAATCGCCGACCCAGGAACTCTCATCTGGGTTGCTATCCCCCACAAGCTGCGTGGTGGCTACATCCGGCGCCCACGTCTCGAAATCGTGCAATTCCCCTGCACGTGCGAGGAGGCTATTTTCGGCGGAAAGCACCAAGTAATGCCTAGCAACTTCGTATTGTTCATGAAAAAGGCGTATAAGCCCCTTTCCAGTCGATCTCACCTGTCGCAAAAATTCCTCTGGTGCCACCTCCCGCATGGCCTGCGGCACAGGCAGCGATCTGGATGGTGGAAGTGCCGCCGCTAGCAGACCCCAGTCCGGTATCAATATAGAAGCATGCCCGCTTGTAGTGTCACTCACGGGCCGCAAGAAACGCCGCTGCCTAGACTTTTCAGATCTGCTCGATGCGGCAGAGGCACTGGATCGCCCCCTCTCACAGATGCTGGCTGTCGCACACGAGGTAGGCCGAGTCAGCGCACGCAGTTCCTCCTCGGCGTACAAATCCACAAGATCAACTAGCTTCATGGCAAGGGTGCAGCCACCGTCATGAGCGGGTGGTGTTGCCTCTACTCGACTCTTTATTGGCTTCGAACGATTCACATACCACCGCCGTACACGGGCAACACCAAGAATATCACCAGATACACCCTGATCCTCTGAAGCAATCAGAGTAAATACATCAGGAAAACTTTGGAGAAAAGAAAGAACAGAACCTCCTCCAGATAATTTATTGATGACTTCTACATTTAACAAAGGTGTGAGGTCGGTGAGGCGCATTGGACAGCCATCCTCCGGCAGTAGCGCAACGGCTTCGCTGACAATTGCCTTGATAGCTTCTGTGTCCGTTACCACGCTTGCTCCACTTTCCGTGGATGCTGCCGCCGTGCTCGGCATTGGGGCAGAGCCACAAAGAACCGAAGATGCCTCACCCATACTGAGAAAGAATTCTTCATAGGTAGCCATGGCGGCATCCTGGTCGTCTTCGTCGTCGTTTTCAGCGTAGTTTGCTTCATCACGGTAGACCACCTGATCATTTTGTTCGCTAACAAGATCATGCACTGCATTGAGGTCCGCCCCCTCCTTTTTGGCGAAAGCAATGTCCCCCGATTCATTACATAAAAAGCGGTACGGCGTGTTGGTTGTGTGCACAGGCGGCGACTTCGGCGACAGGATACCAGGGCGACGTGAGAGACCTACAGTTTTAGTCCCGGTCGTCAGTAATGCAGCTAAACACCTTTTAGTAGGAAAATTGCGACAATTTCGCAAATGCTGAACTCCTGACATCGATAGCGGCGACGATGCACGCATCAAGATTGCGCGCCGATAAATCGGTTGAACAACCTTGGATAGAACGGTACAGTTCATAGTACATGATAGAGTACAAATCGACTTTCTAGAGAGAAAATGGAAAAGCAACTAAAAAAAAGGGAATGAGGACAAATTGATTGAATTTCACGGGAGAGTGCAAGACGATTGTGGCTCAATAATCTTCGAAAACAAGAGGGGCTTCCCTTCTCACCAACTTCATGTAAAGGATAGTTCTTACATTGATTAAAGTTAGTATTCTTGGCTACTTCTTACTTCAGTAAATAAGAAGCGGCATTTTATAAATTTAAAGCTGCCATTTTCCGGAGGTTTCTTTGCAGTTTTACACTGTTTAATTCGGATCCGCTGTAATCTGGGCACACTCATCAAGTACAACCTCTACAACCAACGAGCAGGTGTCGCACTCACTGTAGATTGTTTGTCTTCCGAGATCCCTCCCATTCAATTGTATCGCCCGGGATGCCTGCACAGATCCAGATCTGAGTCGCGTGATTTCATAGGTGCCACCACAGCGGCATTCACGCTGGTAAATATCGGCCCACCCCACACCGAAGGAAGAAGCCCCTAAAGAAGATACTAAAACAAAGTCCTCGGAAAGACTACACGTCTCACTGGAGGCACCCACGGAGCGCAACACAGTTTGGCACTGCTGCTGATCATACTGGTGGCGCAGGAAAGGGTCCAGTAGTACCTCGGCAGCCTCCTTCACTAAGAAAAAAGGAATCCCAGAGGATGCTATGATACCTGACTGGTCCCACGACCCCCGTCCATTAGCCATGTCATTACCCCATCGAACTACGCTTTTGTCTGGATGCGTCTTGAGAGCCATCCTCTTAAAGCTTTGCCGGATCTCAGAAACGCCAGCGCCCGGGGAAACTTCAAGAACATCATAGGGAGTGCAACTATCGTATGGCCACAAACTTGTCATTTCCTGAAGCATGTGTCGATCATACCCTAAAGAACCTAATAGACACGAAAGGGGGAGTGTTATGTACAAGGTAACATGATAAGTATATACAGGATATCCTACTCAATACTCTGATTTCCCTGTATTCTTACCCCTTTGAAAGGCACGATCGCTTTCTAACTATTACAAAAAGGTAAGGAGAGACTAATGGTTTTAGAGGGGAAAAGATGAATGTCGTACAGCATTTTTCGCTGTCGTTCAACCAGTTTCCATTTGACTTTCGTTTGCATTAAATTCATATATCAGCTAAGGCAATCATGAAGGCCGCTAAACAGCAATATAAGTAGCATTAATAAGGGGGAAGAAAGTATAGAAACCCTAAAATGGGGAGAAAAAAAAGTTTACTATATGATGCATGCCTATGTGAGTATTTTATATTTCTACTTTTCAAGTTTCAGCATTGCCTATGATCTTTTCCAGACGACCACGGGCAGCCCCCTCCCTTCCTCTAAGACTTTTCTAGTTCCTTTGTAATGTCATTATTTTCATCCGCATCACCCATGTACAGGCTGCCTACCGGGCACAACTGCGAGACTGGCATATTGTGGTCTGTCTTTATTTCCAGCTCATCCAAGAAAGTAGAAATTTCACTGAGACCACCACGGCCGATTTGTCCAAGGTTAAAGTCCTGGGCGTGCTCGTTTAGATACCGAATGCACCGCGTGCAGTGGATGCAGCGATTAAGCACGACACGTGTTTGTGGGTCAAAGTAAAAGTCCTCGACTGCCTTTTTGTCGTCTCGATATCGTGGAATACTCGTGCCGTAGTTCATGGTTACATTTTGGAGGTCGCAGTTGGTGGCCTGCTCGCAGATAGGGCAGTCATTGGGATGGTTGATTAAGATCAACTCCACGTTACCCTCGCGAGCGTCGCGTACGAGACGGCTGTCCGTGATGATTGACATACCCGGCAACACCACGGTTGAACACGCCACAACTAGGTTCTGTGTGCCGTCAACCTGCACCATACACATACGGCAGTTGCCCGCGACTGACAAGAGAGGATGATAACAGAACTTGGGAACACGAATGCCCTCCCGCTCCAGCACCTCCAGTAAGTTCTCCTCTTGAGGGATAATTTCCACAGGTCGCTTATTCACAAACATAATCGCTCGCGGTTTATTCTCCGCATACTGCCCTGCGGCGACCTCCTCTGCTGCGGATTGTATCGCTGCATCGCGTAAATACGTGCTGCCATGCGCAGTATTTGCCGTATCCATATTGTACGGCACATCACTCTTAAAAAACGCCGCGACAACCTCAAGCTGAAGCAACTTGCGGTAGCAAGCCAGTTCAAAGTGAGCCTTTGCACCCGCTGCATGATGCAATGCCTTCCCCTTAAGAAACAAAATGGAAACTAAAAATTATAACTGACAATCTTTCACGTCCTTCACGCTATGTCCCTAATTTAAAATAATGATATTGCTAATTTCTACAGTAAATAATCCTACAGCTGCTTCTATTGTTGCCTAGAAAAAAAAGAGTGGATGTTTAATTCGCTTTGGAGACACAATTGTTTCCTTTTTTACTGAAGAAAATTAATTTTTCGGCATAGAAAAGAAAGGAAATGAAACCAACGATAAAAGAAAAATAATGTAGACCTGGGGACAAATTTCGTTATACTACAACTCAATCGCATGCAATTTTATGCAAATAAAATAAAAAGGCAAACACAATTGAGAGTATGGCAAAAAGTCTAACATTTGTGCACATTGGATTTCAATATAGATTCCATGAGCACAAAGGGCGAAAGCAAGAGCAAAACTACAATAACTTCACCTTTCTCCGAGCCCGAATCACAATAATAAAACATTACGCAGTTAAAAGGGAGCAGCTCCCTTTGATGCATTCCTCATGTTAATACAATACGGAAAACTTATGATTTGTTGCTGTTTGTCGCTATTCGTCTCGTGGCCCGGATGTGTACTCGATTGAAGTCAGGGAAAATAAGACGTACAGCACGATGAGTACTGCCAATGCTTGCAGGTACGTTCCTCGCCACTCTCGGCGCCGTTGCCATCCCTTTAACTTTCCAAACTCACCCTCGCTTATGTCGCCATCCAAGCGATTCAGCAATAGCAATGAGCACATTCCTATAGGCTCAAAGCCGTTATCCAGAAGCATCTCGTGAAAGATAGGCATGTGTGCCGCGCCCCATGGGATGGCAAAGGTCCTGTAGCCATTGCGTCGCAAAGGATAGATCATGTTGAGACAATGCTTCTCGCGCTCGAAACTGCCCACCACAGGGACATTAAAGCGGATCGAGCTCCACCAGGGCAACCTCTCGTAGTCATATTTGTCGGCCGCGTGCACCACAGTATGATTCGGCGAGTCCTTCACACCCCAGGAGAAGGGCTGGAAAAAGTTCTCCATCTCTCGAGGCTCCCAACCCTCGTCATCCTCGTGCTCAGGCGGGCGCACCTGTTGCGGGCGCTCCCGTGATGGCACCATGGTACTGTAGGGCGCCCCAGTCAGCGGTGTGCGGCCTTCCATCAGTACGGAGTCATGCTGGCAGCACAAATCGTCCACTTGCTTGAAGAATAAAGGATGGGCGAAGTGGCGAAGTGGAATGAGTGTGACCAAGATGTCATCACTGCTGCTGGCGCCACCGTACTTGTAGGTGTACGCAATACTCACGGCGCAGTCAACGCGGCAGAAAATGAAATCTGTTATGCTTTTGCTGAGGAAAGGCGCCAAGTAGCGCCAGCGGGGTCTATACAAGAAGATTTCTTGTTTTTCTGGGGTTTGCGATGGGGATGATGATGGATTGCTGTCAGTGCACGGCCCCGAGGCGTCCATGTGAAAAGTTGACGTAGAAGCCGGGGAGATAGTCTGAGATTCTGCGTAGTTCATCTTAAAGACAGTACTTTGATGCCGCCTGGCGGTTAGCTCGTTTGTGGGGCATGGCAAGTGCAGAGAGTGAAAGCGATATCGTTGGACCTTTCGAATAGATACTTCGATGAACACCCACGCGTTGTAGGCCAAACGGTCGTGTATCATCGGCTGTAGAAGTGCGTTTTCGGGTAAATCAACATCAAAATGAAAAGAATAAATAAGAATAACAGCAGTAAAAAATCAACATGAACCAAGTCAATTATACTTTTAAACATAAATGGGTTTAAAAAGCGCGTAGATGGCCTTCTAATCGATACTCAAAGGGTAATAATATCATTAAGAAATTTTAAGAAAACTACCAGCTATACATTGCCAAATAATGCTGTAACATTTAAAATCGAATATTGTCATCTCGCTAACATACAGAAAAAAGAGTCACTTTTCAAAAAAAAAATCTACATTTGAAACAACAACAACAGCCTATGTGCGCGAAATCGAGCAGTCATGTGTTAAAGGGAGAAAAAGTTCAACAATACCATGACGCCTGATACCCATCAGAGCCAAGATTCATCACGCTCCGCGATAGGGGCCTGCAAATTCGCCATGTTGATGCTGTGAACCTGAACCATACCCTTTTCAAACCCAAGCGCTAGTAGCTGCTTTTCCAAAGACCTCACCTCCGCAGGAGTGTCCATGCAAAGGCACGCCCCAGTGTCAGCTTGTGCGAGGGGAAATGAGAACAGCGGTTCCTCCCGATTCTTGTGTGCGTGGTCCAGCACGTGTAACGTGCTGGACTGATCCAGTGCGAGCACGATCCAATGTGCAGTGTTAGAGCAGCGCAGCTCGATGATAGGGACCCCCGCGCTCGCCACCGCGACCGTCAGCTTCGGGGCCTTCTGATTTTGCAAGAACAGACGTACTGTACCGTCCTCATAACCCGCCACGAGAAATCGGCTATCCAATACATTATACTGCACACAGCACGGTACCACGGTGGGTGGACTTAAGTGGTAGGAGGCGGGGCCGTAAAGGGATGGGGCCGTGAACCCACCATAGCGGCTACAGTGCACAATTCCCTTTGGTGCCGCCACAACATAGCGTGAGGTGTCAGTAGGTACGAAGTCCAACGCACTGGCCCCCCATCCGCACCCTGAGCAATCAAGCAGCAGAGAAGACGAAGCCGGCGGGGAGGGGTTGGCAATCAAATCCACGTCATCGTCACCACCCCGCGAGGACGACCCAACCAACGAGAGCTTGACGGTTGAAAAAATGTGCATGCCATGTTCGTTCTGGTTAATAGTCGTTCTCGAGCAAGTGTCCTTGTCGCTGACGGTCCAAAACTTCACCTCTCCACTGCTATCAAGCGAGGCTAGCTGCTCACCCCCTCGCGCTTTGGTCCAAGGATGTTGTTATAGCCAACAACACACACCTGCCGCACCGGCGCGCGGCGTTGATCAGCATGCCAGCTCGAGGAGTAGGAGGGTAGACGGAACACCAGCCTCCGATAGCGTCCTTCATACAAATGATGATGGTCCGGCTCGCGCAAATCCCACACACAAATGCTGCCGTTCTCAGAACCACCGTAAACCAGATCTGGTCGGCTGGGGCTAAAACAAAAGCACGACAACCTGGAATAGCTCACGAGAATCCACTCCGGCTCGGTATTGTCGAAGATGCTCCAAACAAGAATGACGGAAGGGTATCGATCGAGCTCAGGCAAGAAAGCCGCCTCTTGTGCCTCGCCGTAGAGCGCCGCTATGCTGTGTGAGGGTGCGTAACCAAAGCGAACCTTCTGCAATGACCGTTTGCTGGTTAAAGGGAAATTATAAGTAGTGCAAGCGTAAGAAAAGGAGGCCAAAGGAGCGGCCCCAGTGATGTCCTTAATTCCCTCCATCCCCTCAACACCGTTTCTTTGCCCAAAGGACTGAGAGTCCAAAACAGCGCTCATCACAGGGAGCACGCGATGAATAAAATTGCCTAGTAGATTAAGATCCACAGACGGTGTCACTACCCCTACAAGATCGTTCTCTGCATGGCTAACTTCACCCTTATCGTTGTTCACATCACTCAGGTCGTATCCCACCATAGACTGTTTGGTGTGAAGGAACAGATCATCAGGCACCTGCATCGCTTTTTGCTTACAACGCACATGATCAACCTGTGTTTCGGCATCAACGAAATCCCCCTCCGCTGGGGCTTGCACCCACATTTGCCGCTTGCCGCTTTCAATGAAGCTGCGAATATAAAGATCGTACTCAGATTGAGGTGCCGCATCAAACAACACCGCGGCCGCGTCGTCGAGGTCCACCAGACGTCGAAGCACCGTGGCGCGCGCTAAATCCTTCTCGAATTGGCCCCGATACCCCTGTCGCCGCAAGTCTTGTATCATAGTTGAGGAGCTATCGACCCCGGTGGAATCCGCTAGCGAAAAAAAATTCAGCTCACTGCCCCCAAGCCTCTTATGCTTCCTACCCTCCCTCCGATTGCCCATGAATCCACCTGCACGCGGGTTATTCACATCATCCGCCCCGCCTGATAGCCCATGCTCCTCTATGTTCTCCTTGTCTAGGGGCGCCGCCGCATCTTGGCCTTTCCTGGACTGTGTTGCACTGTGAAAAACAGCCTCACGATTCTCCTCTTCAATGGCTGCCACGAGCATATTTACCTCATCAAATGGTTTTACTCCTAAATTGAGATCAGTGATAGAATCTGGGACCGTTTTTTTTCCTGAACTGCTATGTTTTACATAGAGCTCCCCTTCATTGGCGCCTGCAACTGTAGCCGCCTCTTTTGCCTTTCGCTCAGCCCTCTCACGCTCTTTGCGTGCACGCCGCTCCTCCTCCGTCTCTCTTCGGCGCTCCTCCTTTTCTTCAACAATCCCACTAGCTGCGGCAGCCGCCTCTTTTGCCTTTCGCTCAGCCCTCTCACGCTCTTTGCGTGCACGCCGCTCCTCCTCCGTCTCTCTTCGGCGCTCCTCCTTTTCTTCAACAATCCCACTAGCTGCGGCAGCCGTCTCTTTTGCCTTTCGCTCAGCCTCTCACTCACGCTCTTTGCGTGCACGCCGCTCCTCCTCCGTCTCTCTTCGGCGCTCCTCCTTTTCTTCAACGATCCCACTAGCTGCGGCAGCCGTCTCTTTTTGCCTTTCGCTCAGCCCTCTCACGCTCTTTGCGTGCACGCCGCTCCTCCTCCGTCTCTCTTCGGCGCTCCTCCTTTTCTTCAACGATCCCACTAGCTGCGGCAGCCGCCTCTTTTGCCTTTCGCTCAGCCCTCTCACGCTCTTTGCGTGCACGCCGCTCCTCCCCGTCTCTCTTCGGCGCTCCTCCTTTTCTTCAACAATCCCACTAGCTGCGGCAGCCGCCTCTTTTGCCTTTCGCTCAGCCCTCTCACGCTCTTTGCGTGCACGCCGTTCCCCCTCGGTCGGGTCCATGTCTCTCTTCCTCGAAAACTAATGTATGTATTTAGCAATTTTCAACGCTATGAAGTGTTATATGTCTTGATTTGAGATTAAGTGAGGTAGCGTGCCGTTATAAATGCAATGAGCAGCCCAAATGGGAACAAAATGCGATATAGAGTGGTCCTAAAAGCGGAGAAAAAGATGCTTGCTTCTTCCCCACTAAGGTTGCCTTGACGTTTCGGCTTGTTTAAAATACGTCAAATCTAGTTCCTTTTTTTAACCCAGTGCTTTCCATACTCAGCCCTCTGTGCTCTAATGATAAAGAAAAGAGGGTGTGAAATGTCTTTGAAAGCTGCACGCATAGGAGGGAAATTGTAATACAATAAATTGCAGACTCAGGCTCTTGCATAAAAAGGCAAAAAAAAAAATGGAGAGGCATCGTATTTAAAAAATCAAAATAACTCATGGTACACTGCTGTCAATAAGTCAACTACTCTTTGACATCGCTAATACAACTCAGGATTCCACTTTAACCTGTGCCACAGGTCCCCGTTCCAGCATATCAAGCCGTGAGAAGTAACCATTATGCAATCCACCGGGAATGCGCCCCACTAAGTGGTAGTGAAAAAAAGCTATTGAAAACACTGGCCCCATATCTGTCAGGTGCACAACATCTATTTCGCCACACAACACCAATATACGTAACAAAATAAGATGCCCAACAGAAAGGCGGCGTATCTCATACAAAAAGAGGCATGACCGCTACTTTCCTCCCGGCACGTGTCGCCGCTGGATTTCGCTTTAGATACCTCTACCTGGGTGGATAGGAAGATGCCACCACTGTGTTAGCTAGCCGCTAGAGGCTTGCTAACTATGCTCCTTCCCACTCCATACACACCTGTGATGGACACCTATTTTGAGAGCATTTGAGAGTGCCCAATATAATATGTATGAATATTCTATGTTTTTCAACAAGTGATAAAAGGGTAAGGGAACAATAATAAAGATGATCCAAAGGCGAGACTACTTCTGAATGCGAAATTAGCATGATGATAGGGATGTTGATATTTTTCCTATAGTTTTATTATCCATTGATTTCGTGAATGGTGTGAACAAAGCTTCACCTATGGGATTTTCTTTTTTTGCCTAACCATCTTGAGTGAACACAGTAAGCTAAGTGATTGTAGAAAGCCAGACGCATAAACGGACGTAGTGAATTACACAGAATATATATATATATATACATATATATATATGAAAGTGATAAACATCATCCTTTTAAAGATTTCTTCCAGATACCCCTACATGAACTTCCCTCTTTCACTTGCAGAATCAAATTACGCTCGAGGTAAAATATTTTTTTCAAAGTGTATAACTACCAAAAGGGATAGGGTATGCATATATGTGGCTCTCTAAAAGAGAAAGAAAATTGTTTCTTTGTTTGATTAACAGGATATTCATCGTGGTGTTCCCAATGATGATACTAAATTCAGGCGTGAAAACGGCACGCCATCCCACAGAACCGCCAACCGAAAAACAGTCGTAGAAATACTTCAGAGGAAGGGGAAAAAAGACACTTATACAGTAGCAAAGCATTCCCTACAGTAAGCTGTATTCTCTCCATTCCCAAAAAACGAAGAGAAATATCGGAACGAAAAAAAACTAGCCGGATCCACTGTAAGGGGATAAAAATGTTAAAACCCCTGAGCAGTATGAATTTGATTATCTCGAACGATGACAAACAAGGTCTTTGGCTTATATCTGCAATAAGTGTTTTCCATTAGCGATTTGTGTTGATCACTTACTCTCACGTGCTCGTGATTATGTTATAAATATACATTTATATATTTATGTATGTGTGTGTGTGTGTGTGATCCAAAGTAAAGCGAAAATCTCAACAAATATTCGATTATCTACACCACAGCCATGCATGGTGAGACCCCTTCCTTCGTAGCAGCGAGTGTAATCGAAAGAGTCATATATTTAGAAATATATAAAAACGGTGCGCTGAGGGTTGTCCCACTCCTCTCCTCCCATGAGCAGCGGCCGTGTATGGTTGTCGCTGTTAATCTACGCGTGAGCCACTGGCGGTTGTACGCATGTCAGCTCACAAAGGCGCCATTGACGATGTGACTCGTCAGCGGTGCGGTGCCGAGTACCGCGTGCTTTCACGACGGGGGGAAGCCATCCCACGCCATCGCGGGGCGCCACGGTGCGCCCCCGCCCTGGGGCTTAGCGTGGTGTGACTGCGTGTGGTGGCCCCCCAGCAGCGAGGAGGGGGACGACGGCAGGAGGACAGGGGGCACGAGCGCGTCCCCGAGCGGGCCCGACACGCGCTGCGCGGTCTGCTCGTCCTCGAAGCGGAACGACACGCCGTCAGGGGGCTAACACAAGCCGGCTCGCACATGTGGTGGATGTCCGGCGTGCACAGCACCGACGGCTGGCGGCACGTCGGACACTGCGGCAGGGACGCGCCGTGCGGCTGTACCTCATTCTGCCGCCACGGGCAGTTAACGTCGCTATACCTCTGAATCGCACTGATGGTGTTCCCGAAGAGCACCTGGAGAACCTCCACCTCACGGTAGGTTAGCGTAGAGAACGGCGATGGGTAGCCTGGCAAGGGTAGATCCCAGCTGCTCGCACATGGCGCGGCGGCGGTATTGGCCAGGTAGCACGAGGAACCATCCTGCTTCGCAGGCGACCGCGGTAGCTGCGCCTGATGTGTGGCAACCGAGGAGCCGCCGCTGCTGAAACTGCTGCCGTCGTTCGAAGAGGCCGGCCTTGGGGGCAGATAAGCAGCTGACGCACTCACTTTATCACTGTCGCTGTTAATAGAAGGTACCTCTGGCTTAGCACAGGACAGCTTATAAGAACAAATCTGAAGTAGACGAAGTCCCTCCTGAAAGGCGCGACGGATGCGCTGGAGGTGGTTGCGGCAAACACCACGCACCATATTGCTACTCCATCGCAGTGGATCCAGCACATTCATGGGTCGAACTGGGAAGAGTGCAGTAGTGCAAGATGGGCAAATCAAATGAACATCCTCCTCGACGTTACCACGGCGGTTAAGCTGCACGGGTTGGTGTACCTCGGATGAAAATTCCCCACTGACGCCCACACACACAGAGTTGGGGTGAGGCTTAAGGTTGGCACACTGTCGCTCCTCGTACCACCGCATCCGCTCTAATACACGTGAAGTATTCATTTCATCCAACAGATGCTTCACGCCACTCACGGTAAGTATCGGCTGGTGGCGGCGGCGAATGAGGTGCCCAATAGCCGCCTCGCCCTCAGGGGTAAGACCCAGAAACTGCGTGCTGATGTTGGCTCTATTCGGGTGCGGCGTTTTATGTGCGGAGTCCACCTCGAGCCGGCTGAGATCGTACGGCGTGGATGTAATGTCGGTAAGCCGCAGGGGCCCGAAGGCAGTCACGCAATAATGATCATAATCAAAATAATAGTAGAATTTCAGAAAGCGAGCAAAGAGTATCAGAGGCGTTACGCGGTCCGGCACGGCGGGCACCGCCGTCTTCCCTTCGCCGCAGCCCGCCGCATCACGCGCGTCGGCTTCCTTCCCATCGGGGCGTGTGATGTTTGCTTCGCTGCGCACTGCGGCGTGGGCTGGTGCGCTGTTCTGAGTGTCTTCCTCCAAGTCTTCGAAAAATTCAACAGTGTTTATCAATGAAATAAGCATCACTGTGGCTGCGTAGGAACCAATGTAACCCGCCTGTCCCCCCAGAACGTGTGCCTCATAGCTGCACCATGACTTAAGCAGCAGCAGCGTCCGTTTCAGCAGGTGCTGGCCGCCGATCACTGAATCCATCTCATGGAGGAAACGAACACAGTTGACACCGCCGAACTGACCAATTGTCACATCATAGGAGCTGCCCTCCATCAGTAGTTTCAGCACCCGAACCTCGGCCATGACAAGGGTATCAACGTAAATGGGGGACCTACTTTGGAGATATTCCCGCATTCGCGAGAGCAGGTCACCGGAGGAGATGCCGAGCGTCACAGGTGGCGCCAAGATCGGCTTACCGCTTGCCGTGGTAGTAAGATGCAGCGTGCCCTCTCGGTTACCCGAGTTGCTGTCTGTGGTTATAGGAGGGAGTGGTACCCCACTGCCAACACAATCCGCCGGCATCGACAACGAAGTAGAGGATCCGACCACGGCCCCTCGCCGCAAGATCTCGCCGCTGCTGTTCCTCCCAATCCTGCGCGAGAATCCGACCGGCTCAACTGTTACGCTGTCAGGCGGCAAGAGCCCCTCTACCTCGATAGTAACATCATTGTCTCCTTCTGGCAGCACTGTGCGCATGTTTACACTTCCGAATATGTAATAGCGAATGGCGCCGTAGCTGCGTTGCTGGGTCTGGCCAGCATGTCGAATGGCTCTAGTAAGGTGCCCCACAAGGCGGCAAAGTTGATTGCGGCGACGATGTAACCCTGTCAGCGAAGGCATAAGATAGGCAAGCACCTCACGCTCCACAAGGGCGCTTAGGGAAGAGCCCACCTCCGGAGTAAAGTACATCGAATCCGAGTAGGGGCAGTGGCAAAAAATTGTATGATCAAGAGTCATGGGAGCTATCAAATCAGAAGCCATGCAAAGAGATGCACTAACCTTGAGGCTGCCGCTGGAGCCTGCAGTGGTGGTGGGCTGTGCATCGGCCGGCAGCACTCCGCAAGGCACCGAAGCTACGGAAGTTGAGGGCAGTGACAGCAGAGTTACTCCACGAAGCCCCACATCGCTGTTTGGGGGGTCCAGATTGTACGATTCCGCGCCTGACATCGGCTGGTGTAACCACGGAAACCGGGAAACTTTACCCACACTAGCCAACAGCGGTGGTGGGCACTGTGGGACATGTTCCGTTCCCACGAAGGGAAGTCTCTCGGATGAGGAGGGTGCAGCCATGCCGTCTACACCAGCAGCTGACATGTCGTCAGCGCAGCCTTGTGCCTCGCTCATCTTACTATTTTCCCCCAGCAACAGGAGGACCTGCATCACAGCTTTTGGCAACCTCTTGAGCAGGAATACCGCAGCTGTATTGAGTGACTAAAACACTAGTGGGGCTCGCGTTGCCGCCGCTACTCTGTAGTTCAGGAGCCCTCTCTAAGGGAGGCGGTTTGGTAAGCCGCTGTTGATCAAGCCCAGACTGTGAAATAGAGGAAATGAGCTGCGTCGCCATTGGATCATCTACAGGTAGAACCGCTTCGGAGTTAGCCAAATTTTCTGAAAGACTCACCGGAATCACACCACCCCTACTCGGGGAAAGCGAAGGTAACCGCTTTTCCCTCGAAAAAATCGTAGTGACGCTCGAGCCAGCTAAATTGATGTGGGCTAGGTCGGCCCCTCGGAGGAAGGGGTCGACTGTACAGCCGCTCGCTGGTGCCTTACCTGGCAACACCTTGTCCACCTCCTCATCCAGGTCTGACCCCGCGGAGTTCGCGATGGCTGGGATCTGTTTGCTAAGAACCGCCCCGGCAGGAAAGGAGCTGCCATCTCGAGAAACTGGCAGCGAAGACGGGTGCTCGCTTAATCTGCCGCTGGTCTGCCCTGGGACATATTTAGGGCCTTTTACGCCGTTCTTTAAATTTTTCTGCGCCCGCAGGTTAGCTCGGGGAGTCCTTTTTTTTAAGAGATTACCTTTCTTGTCAACCATCCCCGTTCAGAACTAGATAACTTGACTTCTTTTCAAGCAGCTTTACTTCTTTTCCTATCACCACACAACAATTTAGTGTAGATAGATCTCGTAGTGTGCGCGCTTTTATACCTTCTCAAAAAAAAGGGTAAAGTGCGTGCGATTCACTAAAATCTAATAAAAGGCCTAACTAGATGGAAAGAAAAAAACACCTCAAGTATTATTTTCCAGCTATAGATATGATGAAATAATATAGCTTTGCAACAGAATAAAAAAAAATATCGTAATTACTTGTTTTCCTCACAGTAGAGAAAAAAAAAAATGGGTGAATACTGCAAATCAGAAAGTTCCACTTCGATAAAGGGCTATCGAATTATTCTTTATGAGTACCTAAAAGAAGGGGGGAAAGCTTTCAGCCTCCCCTTGTGTAAAAGAATTTTTAAAAAAGAGCCACTACCAAAAAGGTTTACGTTAATTTAAAAAGTACAGACCCTATCTTCATGTCTTCTTTACAACTGAGAGCAATTAAGTGTACCCGCAAACAAAAACTAGAGAAAATAAGTAAAGAAGAAAGAACAAAAGTGTTAAACGACTACGAGGAATAAAAATAAAAGATGGAAAACTGTTTATTTTGATTGACTAAATACCAACACCAAGAAAAAGATCGAGTGCTTTGAAGCCTTTGAGTTGGGTCTATAGAGGAAGAGTAGAATAAGTGTCTATTTTTTCCCCACTTACAGTAACACAACGTTATACCTTTGTGAGGGAGGTATAGGCGAAACTAGGTTTGGTTGTGGGTAGTTTTATGGGCTCGTATTGTAAGGTCCTTTTTTTTAAGAAAAAAAAACTACTTGATCGAGAATTCTGAAACTCACAAGGTAAAAAAAACTGCAAGGTGGAAGGTTGAGTTCTAAAAAAAGCTCACAACCCAATAATCTCCTTTTTTCGAAACCCTCTGTCGTTGATTTTACCTGATCCTAGAGTAACCCTAACTTTCTATTCAAAGCAAGAGATGATAGAGAATCTTGAATAAGCACTTTGTCGCAGCTGAGCTAGAAATGAAGAGGAAAAAGTTGAGTAAGGGCATACACGTAGCCGCGTTGATAAGCCAGTCCAATGCTGGTATTACAAATGCAACCATTAGAACTAAAAATTTTTAAAGTATATCCAAAGCAGACACACACAGAAATACGCATATATATATGTGTATATATATATACAACATGTATCACACAACACATATATACATTTGAGAAAGGGTCTACCCTTGCATCCACGCTGAATATAAGACACACCCTACACTTCACTTATGCTCACATCAAGTTCCTCATTTTATGTAGAATTTGAGGATAGCGCTGAGAAATGAGCCGCATGTCCTCCTTCCACACAAAACCTTGCTGACGAATATCCAAGAAGCCCATCAAACGACGCGCTTCCTCATCAATCACACGCTGCACTTCCACATCCCGCACATCGTAGTCTCCAACATAGAATGTGGCAGCCGTAATAACGGATTTAATATCGGCAAGAGATAGGAAGCCGTCCTTGTCAGCGTCGTAGGCGTTAAAAATGACTTGGAAAAGCTCCTCCGTGCTGTAAATAATTGTCATGTGGTAAATCAAGAACTCTTTGAACACAATAATGCCATCTCCATCAAGGTCATAAGCGCGGAAAAGGTGTGGATACATCTCGCTAATATCCCCTGCGTATTGCACCTGCGAATTAATGGTCTTACGATACTCTTCCTCGCTGTCCTCGTTTGCATAATCGGTTATACGGTCTCCCCAGCCGAAGAAGGATCCTGCAGCACGGACGAAGGGTCTCCTCTGTTCTCTTGACTGGTGCTGATGGAACTGATTGCCCTTATAAACACCTGTACTGTCAATGTAGCGCTTAAATTGGATGGGAAGCATGTGCCCATCTGGTGCAGCTTCAATAAACTTTTTGTAAAAAAATTCTATAGACTCCTCCGAAATGCGGTCCTTCACGAGTTCACGGTACTCATCGAGCTGTTCGTGAGATATGGTGGTGCCCATTTAGCTTCTGTGGCTTCTAATTTAGTCGGTACTGCTTTTCGTAAATCTGCATATATGCCTATATCACATTGTACTAATTAGTGCAGGGAAAAAAAGGGAGAGAAGGAAATATAGCACAAAACTTTGCACATTCTCTTTTAATCCCCTTCCTATTCATTCTTCATTCCCAATAAACATAAATTTAAGCCCAAACGGGTAAAAGGGGGAAAAACAAAAGGGGTTGTCAGAAGCGGAAACACAAATGAAAAATGTAACCTCTATCTAAAACGTGTGGCTTTACCCGCAAACAATGTATAAAAAAAAAAAGGTTGGAGACTACTCACTCGTTTGGCTTTTGACTATTCTAGAGTCGCCTTCATTGTATTATTTTATTTTCTTCATTATGCGGAAAAGACGAGGAACGGACGGAACCTCACCTACAGGCTCCCTCACTTCACACCTTCTCATGGGCGTAGATGAGTATGGGTAATCCCTTTTATAGTGTACAATTTGAAAAAGCAAGAAAACGCAAGAAAAGCTTCAACTAGGTAAAGAATCCATTAAGCTCGAATGATGATAGAAGAGCTTAAATGGCGTTAAAGTGATTAAAATTAGCAGAACGACCTCGAATATAAACACCCCTCGCAAAGCTGCAGTTGAGGCCAACTGAATTAATTCAAATAATTCTAATCATAATTATAATAATGTGCACCAATTCCGCGTGTTGTTGGCCACCTCGAGCCCAAATCTCCTGTGGGGGTTGATCACGGGGTTGAGACGCCTCGCGCAGAGGGAAGGGGGGGAGGGAACTTTCAAAAAAGTTACAGGCTCTTAAGCGGAGCCTGATGAAGCGGCTCCTTTAGCCTTGCCTCCAACGAAGCGATATTCTTCCGAAGGGCACACAACTCTTCCTGTGAGCTCTGCATCACACGCCGCGCAACGGTCTGAATCTCCCTTCGATAGCAGCTATGAATCGTATTCGCACGCAGGCGAATGATCTTCAGATACTCGGCATGATAAATTTCCTCAAGATCATCACGGGCGCGTCTCTCAGCATCGAGCAGTTGGCTCCAGTGTTGCTCCTCAAGCAAGATGGGGGAAGCGTTATCTGAAGGAAACGGCACTGCCGCCCTACCCGGATTCACAGATGAACCCACAGGAAACCCGTTGGCAGGAGTACTACTCTTTACAGCAACACACAAATTGGCCCCGGCGGACGAGTGAACAGATGACGAGACGTTCCTGGCATTCATTGTGTTGTTAATGGAAAGAGACCGGGTGTTCGAGCAGGGTCTCGCGCCTTCGCGTGACGGTAAATGAGCTCCCGGGTCGGCCGTCCGAGCCGTTTTCAGCGATGAGGAGATCGCAACGAAATCGCGAGCTCGCCGAATGATGTTGCTCCGCGCGCGGGACTCCACCCCGCGTAGGTGAATGCGTCCAAGGACTTCAGAAAACACAACTTTGAATAGATATGACGACCAGAACCACTCTAATTCCTGCAGTCGCTGGCGTTCCGCTGCCTCCTGAGCCACGAGCGCCCTTGTCACTCTGGTGTTGCACATCACATAGTACAACGCACTCGCCTCACGGCCAACTAATACTTTGCGCGCCTTACGTTCAAGCGCCTCGACGCTCTGGCGTCCACTCAGCTCCTTCCACATGCACACCAGCACAGCGTGGGCTTGACTAGCGCGGAGCTGCAAGTGCGCGCGTTGGATGTCTTCCTCATGCAGAACTTTTCGCGCATACCGGCCATAGATAAAATCATTCAGTACGGTCTGCGACTGCACGGAACAGACCGCACCATGCCAATGATTCTTCCTTCTCTATCAGCTGCTCGCGCTCGCTCTGCTCGTCCGCCACCATGATGGCTAGCTGTTGGGAAAAAAAGAGTGTTGGGTTCGCCCTCGCCTCCCCTTCCTGCTTCTCACGCAGCCTCTCCTGCTGCTGGCGGAGCCGCTCCAGTCGCTCCGCGCGACCGCCCAGCTCCGGGCGCCTCCCGTCGCGGCGGTCGCCGTCGTCGCCGGGGTCCTCGTCCCTGCTCGCGCGCGGCACGGGGCGGCTCGACGGGGCGGACGTCCGCCGCGGTGTCATGCCCCTGGGAGGGGAGGCGGAGGCGGCAACGCGGTCCTCCCTCGGCATGGCCACGCCAAGACGGCCGCCGGACGTCCCTGTGGCAGTGGCGCACGCCACGTCGACGGTGGGCCGCGCGTGGCCACGCCGCAGCGAGCCCGCTGCCGCGGAAGGCGACGAGGACGAGAAGGAAGGACGCGGGCCGAGGCCTGCGCGTGGCGTGGTCACGCGCACCGCCTCAGGGACCTCATGGGGCGTGGCCGTGCGGCTCGCGGGGACGGCCACGGGAGGCGGGCGCGTCCCTGAGCCGTGTGGGCGCCGCAGCGACGCCCCGGCAGCCGTGAAGGCGCGCCGTTGCTGCCACCACTGCCGCTGCAACTGCTCCTCACGGCGCTCCTGCGCCCGCCGCCGCTGCTCCCGCTCCTTCTCGCGCTGCTCCTTTCGCTCGCGCTCGAGTTGGCTTTTGAGCTCCGCCAGGCGCTCAAGCTCCCGGCGGTGGAACATCTCCTGCTGAGCTTTGGTGTAGCTCGACGTCTCGGGGCTCGGCTTGTAGCTGCGGTGGTTGCTGGAGCTGGCCCGGGAGCGGGTGAACACCCGGCTCGCACGGTAGCGGTGGAGCTCCTCGTCGATGACGGAATTTATGCTGAAATTAAGGCCTTGGCCTGGCATGTGTGGATTTTCCCCCGCACTGCTACCCAAGTCAGTGGCATCTCCCTTGGAGCGGTACCCACGATAGCCACCACCTTTGTTATTGGCGATAGACCCCAAAGCCGTGGTAGACATGAAAGCCCGAAGCTCTATGTCGTACTTCTTCTTTCGTTTTTCATCAGACAACACTTCGTACGCGGTGAGTATCTGACGAAACTTATCTGCAGCGTTCGGGTCGTCGAGATTTTTGTCTGGGTGGCAGCGCAGGGCCATCATCTTGTACGCAGCACGCACCGTCTCGATGGAGCTAAAGTCCGGAATGGATAGGACCCGATACAATTGGTATGAATACTCAGCTAGTGTTGTCGACATGGTCATCCCCTTCCTCCAAAATAATTGGTTTTGTCACTTTACTCTTCCCCCTCTTCACAGGATTCCCTCTCTCCCTATTCTCTATATATCCACGCCTAAAATAAGCAGCTTTGGTATATATATATATATATATGTATATACTATCTAATGAAAAATATACTATATAAATATACGTATCCACTAGGATACTGCAGAAATCTTTCTAGTGATTCCCTATGGGCAACTGTTTTTCCCGCTCCCACGCTTATCTAGGTCCAGTACTCTCTGCTGTTTGGAAACTTATCGCACTCAACCCCTCCTCTGTGGGGTTTACAATCAATAATTGGAACCTATGGAGTGTTGACCACACTTTACCTCTGACCTAGGACTGGCGTGAGGATTATACCAACGGCGCACGTAACCCAAAGTAAGAGTTTACTGCCCACTTCTGGAAGATGCTGTGATTTTAAGGACAGGAGAAAAGGAAGTATAGGACGGGAGAAAACCAATGGTATTCGCGGCAAGGACGACGTTTATGTCTCTTGACCCCAAACTATGTGTGAATGCCTGGAAAGAAAAAAATAGAAATGGGAATTATTGCCCCTGAGGAGAAAGGAAAACATTATTAAGAAAGGGAAATTGTTGCTTTCGAAGTCAAGCAAAGCATTTCATCCTCCTCCTATTCAATGTCTCCAGAACGAAACATACCGCGATATAAGCAGTGAGCTCCCAAGGAAACAGTTTGAGAAGCACGCTACCTTGTCTGTTACTTACTTAATCATCTTCACAGCGACATAATATAGGAGTCCAAAAGACAATCACACGAAATATATTTGTTGTTACATGGGAAAGAATATTAAATGTGTAACTTGTTATATGAACAGGAAGAGGAATCGAGGAAAAAACTTACACACAGCCTACAGGCCAGGGGCAGGAAAGCAAATGAAAAAAAAGCACATATGCATAACATTTATCAAGAAAAAAACATAATAGTGGAAAGGGAGAAAAAAAGTGAATAGCTCGTGCCTAAGAGTTTCTCTATCTTCTTTTTCACTGAATCCTCATTCCGATCTAGTTTTCAAGAGATAACGACATTTTAACCATAGCACAAAATAAAACAATAATAAGCGAATATTACTATGAACAACCATGTGAAGAAGAAAAAGGGCTTTATACATGGCTAATGTGTTTCAGATCATTAAAAGAAGTGATTTAAAATATACTACTTTTTCAAAGATACATTTTAATTTTTTTCGGGATTTGATTTCACGTGCAAATTTGGGGCTCTATTTCTTCTTACGTAGCTATTATACTTATAATTTATATGACAATATTAGCATTCGTTAACTTTTGAGGAAATAAAAATTAGCTGAACACTTGACTTCTACACTACACTATATATTTAAATAGCATAGGCATGAGGTGCATATATATATATATATATATACTGTAGATACGCACAAAATGGATAGTGTGCTTTTACTCAAAAAAAGGTGAAAAGTGCTTGACTTGTGCAATACTGGAATTAACAAAACCGAATGCAAGAAAATATACCATAACCATAATATAGGTTTCAAGGGAAAAGGAAAAAGCACTTACCGGTTATAAAAAAAGAAAAATGCGAAGAAGAACGAAGAACGAAGAAAAAAGGAATGCAAAATGTTGTCTGCCTCCCAATATTTCTCGTTTACTTCAGGTAAACCTCATTGTCGTATCATACTATCAAGCCGACAACGCACAAATAACTGTAGGTTTTATAGTGTTGTCAAATTTCTTATTATTGTTATTATTTCGTGGATCTAAAAAAGTTTCAATAGTAGTAGTATACCTCTGTATCTATCATTTTCGGCTACGAAGAAAAGAGGCTAAAAAAGGGGAGCCATTTTTTGCATGCCTTTATAATATTAGTCTTCAAAAAATATGCCCCCATTTATCAACCAAATAAGTCATTATTCTGTTAAAAGTGATACCAAGAGTTCAAATTGAAACTAAAAAGGAAGCACGAACGCTTCTTACAAAATTCAAAATTTAAAAAACGTTTTATTGTCCAACTCTGTCAGCATAGAGAGGAATTTTAAAAAAAAGAAAAGTAAGATAATTGCAACAATTCGACAAATATTGATATGCTGATAACGCTTTTTTGGTTCGAATGCCTTAATATGGTAAGGTGGTTATTTATACAGTCAAAATTTTTGGAACACCTAACCCTTAAATAATGCTAAGGCATTCGATGGATAAAAATTAAAAAAAAAAAAAAATATATTCTCCCACCTGTCACGACAGCTTGCCCACTGTCTGTTGCTTGCTCACTTTGACTACGCACTCTTACATCACTTTTTGAAGACAGCGCAGCTTTTAGCAGTCATCAAACCTGAGGAAAGGGATGAAGAATGAGAACATTACAGCCTTTAAGTTGCCCTAAAAGCACAATGTTACACAGGACCGCATGTGCCTACACTCACAAAAAAGAAAAAACAGAAATAAAATAGGGAAAATTGTCACTTCACAAAAGAAAAGGAAAATGGAAAGTTAGCGTAGCCCAGTATTTCATAAAAATATACTTATATATTCTTTTAGATTAAGCGCTTGTAAGGTAAAAAATACAGCAATGTTCGTCTTCATCATTCTTTCCCTTCGTGTTCGCCCTTTTATCTCGCATTCCGCACTCTTTTTAATTAGGTTTAAAAAAGCAGTAACAGAAGGAACAAGGGGAAGAAAATGCTCTTAAAATTCGCTAGGATGCATACCTTTCTGAAAGTGAACCTAGAAAACGATTCAACAAATACGTGGATGTGTGTATTTAAATACAAAGCTTTTTCCTTTTATTATCATATCGTGCTGAATCTTCAGTTTCATATCTAAGGGAAAAAAAGAAAGGAAGGCGAAACTCACATTTGGTGTAACACAGTTTTATAGTTGTGTGGTAAAAATTACTACTTAACTGTCACCTAAATAAATAAATAAATAAATAATAATAATAATAGATAAAGCACACGAATTCCAAAAAAATGATGTGGAAAAGCATCCATAAACATACACACAAAGTTTAAAAAAAATCTCTGTAAACACAACTTTTCAAATAGTGGTTTGGATTATTTAGCTAAAAATAGGCACTCCCAAGAAAGCTATAGGAGAAATCTTAAATGAGAAAAAAATACTAATATGAAGGAATTGTCACATTCCACTACATTGTGAATTGCTTAGACGGACAATGAGCTCTTGTTTCGGAAAGGTTCGGGTGATGATTTTCATTTTTACTTGCTTAATCTCGGGATTAAGGCTTTGTAGCCTCCCCAAGGGTAGGAATACGCCCAAGTTTGTGTGACTGTTGCCAAAATTACTTTCTCCTTGCGGGATTTCGCCACTGACAATTACAAAGGAGACTTCCCCTCCTCTGGGCACACAGATGTTTTGAAAATACACTCCCATTGCGTTTTCTGCTCTGCTTCGTATTGATAAAGCCCAAATTGACTTGCCGCCAAGGTCTCATTCAAGGGAGAAGAAGAAAGAGAGGGAAAACAGATCTCCTCCCTCCTCCCCCCCTCACCCTCCAGGTCCCACCACGCCACATCTCCCTATTTACACCACTGCCCACCAGCCATATTTGACGGCTGTTGTGACAGACTCTGGTAGCCATCCATACCATTTATGTTCCCGTTGTTGCTGAAGCCGCCTTCCATCATGCCGCCGTTGAGGACATTCTGATTGCAGCTCACAACGCCTCCGCCATTGACGTACAGTGGCTTGGGGTAATAAGCCAGACCGCCTTTGCTGGCGTTCGGATCAGGACTTCCGGTGGACTGGAGAAGGGTGTTATGGGTGGGGTGGATGCCTATGAAATGCGCATGGGAATGCGGCGATGGCTCCGACACCGGAGAGGGGTAGCCGCTGTTGACGAAAAACGAGTGCTGCGGTGGGCAGCCGTTAGCAGAAGCGGCTGCATACATGGCGGTGGGGTAACCAAAAGACGGCTGAGATGGGTTGGGAATAAATTCAGTCTTCTGCGACTGCAATGGTGCGCATAAAGGATCGGCAGGGTAGGGGGCGTACCCGCGCATCGGCATATAGCCCTGCATGGTAACGAACGGATGGGGGGAGTAGGTGGCTGTCAGCTGTGGGACAGAGATGACGTTATTGCCGTTTCCCATATTCGGCAAGCCACTCAGGCCTGCCGTGGGCTTCTGGTTCACGTTGCATCGCTTGTTGGGAGCAGCGCCAATGCCTACTCGGCGCGAGTGGCGCTGACCATTGCCGTTAGCACTCTGCCGAGTGTCATTGCTCCCGATGTGATGGCCGATATTTTTATTACCGTTGCTTTTTGTGGCATCGCTGGTGCAGAGACCGTACTCGTGCATATTAAGATCAGCACCATGCTTTCGAAGAAATTCTTGCGGAAGGATGCCCATCGACTCGATTCTGCGAAGCATATGACGACCGTATACGGACTGATTGATGGAATCGACATAAGGCATTATAATCTCCCCGATTCGAGCGCGCTGTGCGGGCGACGAGACCTCGAGGAAGCGCTGCACGACGTAGTTTCCGTACGTATCCTGCATCATATGCACCAAGTAATTTCCGCCTTGATTTTCGCTGAGAGACTTGGTGAGATGCGTGATGAGCACGTCGCGCTCCTCGCTGTTCGCGGTGCACACCACCTTCTCCGCCACATTGCTGGCAAACTTACTGCAAGACAGAGCGTACATCTGCGGCATGAGCTGCATGACAATGCGGTGCCGCAGGTCCTCTGGGGCGTTTAGCATGCCATGCTGCACGACGTAGTTGCCGTACTGGTGGATGGTGAATTCGCTAATATGTTCGATAACGGCCTCCAGCAGCGGCCGAATGTCAACCCCTTCCACACCGTGGCATTTTTCAAACGTGCGTTGCAGGACGCGGCAGCCGTAGGCGTGGCAGGCGAGCTCGGTTAAGCGTGGTAAAAAGGCATCCAACAAGAACTGACATTTAAAGGGACATATCTCGATAATTTTCTGTACCACATGACTCGCATTCTGGTCCAGCACACTCTCTATCACACAGTCTTCTATCTCGTGAATGATTTGGTCACGGTCAGCCTCACGCAGATTCTCTAACGCTCTCTGCATGGCGCGGCAACTGTAGGTTTGAAAGGAGTACTTCTTGAGCTTTCCACGTATCTGGTCAGTTAGCCTATCTAACAAGCGAGCCTCGACGATGGCGGGATTCGGTGGCTGCTGAAGCTCCGCATGCGCCAAGACATCAAACAGCTTCTGCACGACGTAGTTTCCAAAGACATCCGTTGTCAGCCCCTCGAAGTCGGCAAAGACCTCGTTAGTGATTTCAACAAGGTTGTCTAGCCTATCGATCAGCCGCTGCACGAGGCGGCTGCCATCCTGGTCGCGGCTGAACTCCGCGACGTGGCCTTTGATCGCGGCGTAGTCCCACTGGGGGCGCGACGCTTTGATGTACTCGGAGAGAAGCGAGCCGGACGGCTCCTCGGTTGGCAGATCACCGCCCGCCTCCGGTGCTGGCGCCTCCGCCCCCGAGTTCTTCCTGGAGGCGCCGATCCCGTCCCCGATCGCGCCGCCCACGTTCGTAGTGGTGGTGCTGCTGCTGACGTTGTGGCTCGTGGGCGGGCACTTCGGCGCACGGCGGCGCGTAAGCGGCGGGAGCATCCGCGGATCCCGGGGCATCTTGGAGTAGTATAGTCGGTGGTACTCCTCCGTGTAGCGGTATTCCTCGTTGGGACCGACTTCCTCCTCGATGCCGCCAACGCAGACAGAGCCATCCACCGCCATGATGGTCAGGACCATCGGGGCCGTCTCGGCGCGCCGAACCTCGCGCGGGTCGGTCATGAGGAGGTTATTTGTGGTGTCCGTGTTGCTGGTGTCGAACAGGTCGCCAGTGTTGGCTGACCAGTCGATGCTAGCAAAGTTAACGGCACCGTCGTGTCCGTTGGACAACTGCCATACTGACATAGTTTTATCGAATTTGGAGTTTTCTTCGTGGAAGATAAAATTAATCCTGTTTGCGCCGTCGTTCGAAACAAACTCTTCGATAATTTCGGTGGGCAGCCGGCAAGTATTTTGTTATGGCTGCTATGCCAATAAAACGAGGCGAACCAAGTGGACACCCTACACGCCCTGCGCAGCTTCGTTTCGAAGATCCTGGTTTGCGATGGTGGTGCTAACTCTTGTTGGAGGAAAAACACACCGATAAAATTGATTCCCCTTTACTCAAGAAACCCTGTGTTCTGGGTGCAAATTTCACTTTTGACGCTTTTGCCTTTTCGCTAATCAGCTTCAAATGATAAAAATAAAAATAAAAGTAAAAACTGATATAGTCTTCGAAAAAAAAAATCCTGCTTTTTTATTTCTTTGCTTCCTTACAAAAGAGTTTTGATAAGAAGAAAAATTAAACATTAATTCTATTTGTTTTTAATTTTATCATAACATGAAACAAGAAAGACAAAATGGGAGCAAAGCTTTAACCTTCGAAAACATGCTGTTTGAGTTCAGGTCAAAATATTACCTCCAGCTACATCTTGATCACATTTGGTTTGTTTTGAAGACTACTGACGTTTGATTGACAACGTGGTCCCAAGCATTTTTCGCCCCTTCTACGATGCAATCACTTCCAATAAGCGGTAAATCAATTTGAAAAGACTCTCGAAAAAAAAAGGAAAGCAAAAACTGAAGATCCTTAAATATCAAGGAAAAGCATCACACTACGCAGCACGCCGTTGGCGTGCATGCACTCTTTGTAGGCAGAAGAAAAAAAGTTTAATATGGGATTCTAGATAGTGTAATGTGTGTTGAAACAAGCTATATTTTTTTTTTTTGAGGGGGGCTGTGTTTGTGCTTCAGTCAAAGGTACAGGATTTTTTTGTATGTGGTAAAAAAAAAAAATGACCCATAAAAATCTAAAATTTTGGAAAGTAATTGACCCGAATTTCAATGTCGTATATTCTCTAGGTGTTGATACCATCAAAAGGATAGGAAACCTTTCCTGCAGAGCAAGTATGCTGACTCTTCTTCTCCCGAATCTTTTCTACTGATGTGCAATCAAAAGAAAAGAAAAATACAAGCCCTTTGTGGAGTGGAGTTTGCCTCGGCCGATTAACATAGGGAGAAGAAAGGAGAAAGCGCCAGATCTCCTCAGGATGGTACGAAGTTGAGAGAGTAGCCACGGTTACCGCAGGCCTCTCATTGCCTCCGATGTGGTCCTCGGTACCTTTTCATTTATTTACACCTCCTGGCGTGTGCGGTTAGCGTGTAATTAATACAATGCGATTCCGGTTTTGCTTATTCAGAGAAGTACTTCCGCAGGCAATTCCCCCTGGAATGTTCTGTGGGGAATGTGGTTGATGGGATAACACCGTGTGGCGGGCCGCGTTGATCCTGGCAGAAGCTGAAGCTGATCTCGAGAAAGCCTTCGCTGGATCCCTGCATGTTGGGCGGTCGCGGCGAACCCCCCCAAGAATATCCCTGTCATTGCGTCCCGCGAAAGACACCTCAGTTAACGACACGCCGTTATGAAATGTACCCCATTGTCGGTCAAATGATGCGTTCAGTACTTTTGGGCGAGAGCGGCAGCCACTTGCAAGCGCTATTGTTGCCGTATGACTGCGTACTAATCTATTCCTGGTATTTCTACTCGAGGTGTTAACTTTAGAGCGGCAACACAAGCCATAGCCGCAGTCTTCCCGGGAACCGCTCCCCCCCACTGTACATGGCCGCAACATTACCAACTCTGTGGACGAAAGAAGTGGGCTGGTGCCAGATGGCGACGACTGCTGCTTGCCCTCACCGCGGTTTTTGCGATTGGGCCCGGGGGCCAAAGCGTGGGGATGGGCCCCGAAGCGTGGCGTGCGCGACGTCCCTCTGCTAGGAGGGCTGGGACAGGTAGACGGCACCACGCGAAGGGCCGCGGTGCTGGGCCCGTCCCTTCGCCGTGGGGTCACAGCCCCCACTACAGGGCAGACGGAACGCGGGGTCTTGGCCGCCGCCTTAGAGGAGTGCGCGCGAGGCCCACCGTAGGATTTCCCGTTTGCGTGCCTGTTTCTTGAAAAGGCTCTTGGTGTCAGGGAAGTCGTACCGTGCCGCCCCGCGCCCTGGCAAGGCTCCCGGACCCACTCACCGCCCCTTGGCGTCATATTGACATGCGGTCGCGCGGCACTTCGCTGTGTCTTCTGTAGCCGTCCAGGAGGTAGTCCATGTTGTTCACCATCGGGTCTACTTAAAGGCCTGAGGTTCGACAACATGACCGAGGCGACGGTACTTGTGCACATGGAAGAAGCATACGTGTGCGACGAATCGGTAGCGCGGCCACCACACACACATGGAACCCTCTCTGCAGTTTTTCCGGCTGTCTGAGGGTGTGGTGTTAACCTCGGCTTCTCTTGAAGGCGAGCATTCGTTTTTTCTAACGCCTTTACAAGAGCGTCGTGGACCTCAGGGCGGTTCTCATTGGTGTCCTTGCCGCAGTTGGCATACCCGGGTAAAGAACTACCCCTAGACCGTATTATATGTCCGTCCAATTTAGCAAAAGCGTCGCATCTTCCGGATCCAGCATGGCCAACACTTGCCTTAGCATTGCTCTTGTAGTTTGGATCATCGATATATTGAACAATCATCTGCGCTCCTCGTGGTGGCTGCACGGAGGGGGACTCATCACGTCTATCTCGTGTCTGCTCGAGAAACGGCGACTCAGGGACCCTTATATTAACGCACTGAAGACGATCCGACAAGCCTGCCTCCTTCTGAGTCGGAAGTGAGGCGCAGGCCTGGGCTGCGCTCGCGAGAATAGGTCGGAGAACGGCGGGTTTAGACAGTATCTCTGGGCTTTGGGAAGCCCCACCACTACTTTGAGGGTTGAATATGACCTGAGTCTCGGGCTTCGGCGGGTGGTGATAACCCACGTCCGGTTCTTGGCTATCAGCGTCCCATGGCGCCACTGCGGGAAATAGCGGGTGGGGACTCGGTGTCTTAGCGACAATGCTACCGGAGCTGTGTTCGCCCTCCGACCGCGCCCGTGAGGGCCTGCTGACGCGCGCGGCGGTCGATTGCACCTTTTCACCCGTGGAAAGCGTAGAAACTGAGACTAACGTATTCAGTGAATAAGAGCTGGTATAATAGCGCCCGCACCTAGCTGCCGTGGTATTGTCGTAAGTAGGAGTGAGGTTCCTCACGGGATATCGCAAACTTTTAAGCCCGTGAGTGTCATCTCCCGCGCTTGCTAGTGTCGGTTGTATGAGCTTAGGAATATTTTCAATGCCATCTCGATGCTTTGTTTGTGAATATCTATCCACAGTGTTATGAGCTAACTTCGTTCTGGCATCCAACTCCATCTTTGTGGAGTCACTTGTGCACGCACCCACGTTGCGTACCTTGGAAAGTAAATACGCGACAATGATATTGGGCTCAGTGCCCTCGAAAAGCATGCGAAGTGCGTCACAGCGTGTATCCGGGGAGACCTTGCCCAGTTGGCAAACCTCATCTTCGCTAAGGGTGCCGTTGCAGGCTTTGAAAATGGTCTTGATGGATGCCGGAAGCGTCGTCACGTAGTCTTTCCCCTGCGCACACCCCTCCGCCAGTTTGATGAGATCGCTAGTCTTGAAACGGGTAGTCGTGGGAGAAATGATGTTAGGGTCCCGTGATGTCAGCATCGCCCTTTGGTAAATAGCTGTTCAAGAAACAGCACGGGTGAAAAAAAAGGGAGAGAAAAATGGGGAAATTTACTCACAACCTATCTGATGTCTGGATCAAGAAATACAAAATTAAAAATAACTACTGCAACTTCAAAAAAAAAGTACTCCTCGTGAACAGAAGACCAATAATCTCAATACCTATAGAAGAAAACGAAAAGAATCGACGGGGAAGAAAATCCTAAAAGGAGGATCTTAAGAGATCATGAAATAAGAAAGCACATGCACATTGATTGATCGGCACCCTCAAAAGTATAGAGGGAAAGTGTGCAGCGAAATACTTTTTCCCAAAGGAACAGCGTCTCTGTTTGACACTTCTTTTGGCCCCTTTTCATCATAATTGGATGGCATTGCAAATCATTTGTAAAACAATTATTGAGGTGGTAAACCTCTCAAGTATTGTCTCGTAGACTTAGGTAAAAATGGATGCAGCTATAGGTGTGCCTTGCTGCTATGGACGGCATCACCATTTACCTAGTCCCTTCTCCTGTGGAAACATTACTTCTTCACCAGTTTGGCACCGATCGGGGCACGCGAGGCGACTACCTTCTTGACAGTGGGCTTTTTCGTGATAGTTTTACCCGCGATCTTCCTGGAGATGGCGTTTTGGCGCTCAGTCTTCTTCTTGCGTTTGTTGAGGGTGCGCTTCTTCAGCTTCTGGAACTTGGCATGCGCGGCGAGGGCCTGGCGGACGATGCGCTGCTCCTCTGTGAGGAAGGCACGCACGATGCGGTCACGCACCTGGTCGTGGCTCAGCACGCCACCGTACGCTCGTGAGACGCTCTTGTCGTGGCGTGACGCAAGGCGGGCCTCGATGTGGCGCAGCGCCTTCGTGCCGCCGAGCCGCTTGTGGCCCATCACCCAAGGCGTATGAATGCCCTGCGAGCGCTTGGTGCGGCGCTGCATCACCAGACGGTTGCCCGGTGTGCGCACCATCTTCACCCGGTTGCTCCGCGTTGCGTAGTGCATGCGACGGCGGTACGACACACGTGGGCACTTCATCCTGTATAAAGAGATAAAAATAGAAACCAGAAATAAGTTCGTCTGATTGTTTCTGTGTTCGTTTCACTTCAGCTTTCTCGATGTACGTAGATAACCTTTTCTTTACCCCTGGATGTGGATTTATTAATTAAGGTTCTCAGAAACAAGTACACAATGGAAGCACTTAATACGCTGTTTTCAGTTTGCGCACTAGTAAATAGATACCGAAAAAGATTGTGTGCCGTTCCCTCTATTACGAAAAAAAAAAACATTCACATTATAAACCAAGCAATGAAATAGAAAAAGAAAGCGATGCTTGGAAAAAAAACCAAAGCCCTTTCTCATCAACAATAATTACAAAATCTAAAAGGATAGTAGCAGAAGAGTAAAAAAAATCATTGCGTGAACGCATTATCTTTCAGTCAATACGAAAAAATACTCTCAATACGTGCAAATAAACAAGGTCAATAAATTCTAGCAACGATAGCAATAAAAAAACATAGGGTAGGTCGTCATTGGCATTGTGTCTTGTACTCCCTATTAGACCTACCAGAACCCTCGCTTCCTACTTTCCGGTAAGGCCTTCGGATCTAGCTCCACAAAAGTGAACTCACTCTCATGCTTTTTCGTCCTCTCCGCCAGACCCAATGTATCCGTGAAGTACGTTGAGCCCCCTGCCAGAGTGCTGCCTACCATCATGCACAACCAGTAGGACAGGTGCACCCAGTCGAACTCGTCCAGCGCCGATCTGGGATAGCGGCTGCGCGCCTCCACCTCCCAGTCAATAAGATGCCAATTCTTCTGGCGTGCTGCCTCCAAGAACAAGTGGCAACGGTCCTCGGCTGCAAGCGCCATTAGTGGGTCCTCCTTAGTCAGCACCTCATCCGCGAGCTTTGCGATCTCACTGTAACGCATCCCCTCCACCATGTGAATGTAATCGCGTCTATCCTCCGGCGACAGCAACCCCACAACCCGCACTTCCTGAAAGTAGAGGAAAAAAATGAACACAAGGGAGAGCAATAAAATCAATATCATCAGCAGATGCGAAATCCTCCGGGCCCACCTGATCTGTTGATCGGAAATGTCACGAAAGGGGTGGTAGAACCTACCCCACCACTTTGTCGATGCGTAGCGCGCCACGATCTCGCGGCGCTGGTCGTCGGAGAGGTGAATTGTAATCTTTTCCCTGCGTTTCTGGGACTTTCCAAACATCTCTTCAACAGCCATCAAGAAGCGGCTGGTGCTCCTCTCAGTGGGATCATTCGACTCCGCTCCATCACCCCGCCTGTGCAGGTGGTGCAGCGGATTGAACGGCATCTGGCGCCGTGAATTGCGGCGGAAGGTCCGCCAGAAGGTATAGCTCGGCTCCGCCGAGGTATCCTGAGTGGAAGAAGTGTCATCATAACCCATACGTCGGCTATCCGTGGAGCTGTCACAGGAAGAAGCACAGCGTCCGTCGTGAGTCCAAGAAAATACCCCGCGATGGTCTCCCTGAGGCGAGCTGCCCCGCAGAGAAACCCCACCTGCAGTATCACGCAGTTGACGCCTACGGAGGACCCCTTCGCATTGGTCCTTATGCGCAGAGCGATCATGCGGATTACTCTTCTCCCGCCAGCCTCTGAGATACGACCTCGTGGGAACGGCAACTTGGTGTCGAGTGCTAAGCCAAAGTGCACCCACCCTTGTAGGGTCTCTAATACTATCAAACGAAGCTAGCAGAACAGGAAGCCGTGTGTACCTTCTGTAAAAGCAAACTCCACCCACAACATTCAGATAAGCGTGCTGACAAGACCGCATCCAGAGAATTAAGAACTTCTGCCCGCTCTGGAAGAACCCCCCCCTCCCTATCGCTACCCGGCCCTCTAAAAGGACAGCGCCTTAATGTGCTTATTGTATGCAGAGGGTCGGCGAGGAAAAAAAAGGAAGGAAAGGAGGAAAGGGAGGCAATGAAAAAAATTTGTCCAAGGAGAGTACCACATCAAAAGTCAGAGAAGAAAGGGTCGAACTCATGGGGATGGAGTCACAGATAGAGACAGTGTGCACACCCTCCCCACCCAAATACTCCCCAAGGGGCACCCAAGATTAGCAAAAGAATACGAAAAGAAAAATTGTACGTTATAGAGAAACATAGTGATTTTTTCTCAAAATTTTTGGAATTCATCTAGAAAATTAAGCAATGTTAACACACACCTCCCTCTGTTTATGCCCTTACTCATCCAATATGTTATTTTTAATCAGATCTCTTTTTTTGACAAGTATTCGCATGTAACTCCTTAAACTGAGTTAGTGAGAGAATGTACCCCAGAGCTAATGACAATTATAGTTGGTAAACCCAAAAATAAGACCTCCATTAAACATACAAAATAATTATAACTGATCGTTTTTCATCATCGACCTCCTTTACGCACGTGTAAATGGCATAGGAGAGATCATTGCACGACTGTCGTGTTGTTGTGCCCCCACTTACCGTCCAGCACGCGTGTCCTCGCCCAGCACGGCCTATTATTTCATGTGTCAACACTTCTACATTTGCTTGTACAATATATCTTCAATACGCTTTATTTCAAATTCCTCGAAAATATAGACTCATTTGATCATGCTTGAAATGAACAACAATTTTTTTTAGAAAAATCGCATAATTAGGGAGTTCCAAACTAATGAAAAAAAAAACGATAAAAAGCTCATGGGGAAGAAAAACACAAGCAATTATCGAACGGAAAAAAAAAAATAGAAGTAACAGCTTGCTATTCCTCCCTTGTGAATATACTCTTCACACGGTTGGTTTAGCCCCTCCAACTTGTTACATACTGATGGCACAAACTACAACTTGTTGTACTTTATGGAGCCTCCCCTTTAAAAAATTCCTTCTTTCTTTTTCAATCCGCGCATTTAACTTTTCAATGAGAAGTCCGCTTTTGTGTATTTATATGCCCGTCCTTTCACATGGTGAAGTAAACAAACCGATTACTTGGACTTTCGAATCATTTTCATTCACCAGGGAGCTTATACACACCGCCCTGACATGTGCGATGCAGGAACTTCTGATCCATGTAGATATCCTTGAAGAGTTCGTTCAGGCCTGGCAAGGGGCCCTTCTCAGCTTTCTTCAAGGCCACATCCACATCCTTCTTAACTTGCTTCTCCATTTGATTAATCTCCTCCTCCGTCATGATACCCTCCTTCACGACGAACTCCCTTAGGTTCGTAATGCAATCGCGCTCCTCCTTGACCTTCTGGATATCAGACTTGCTGCGGTAGACACTGTCGGGGTCCGACATGCTGTGGCCGACGTACCGGTAGCAGTCGAGCTCCAGCACAACAGGACCCTTGCCAGAGAGGCAGTAGTTCTTTGCCCATCGGGTACCCTCTTGGACAGCGAGCAAATCCATCCCGTCGACCTTCAAACCCGGCAGGTAACCTATACGGCGGTAGAACTCGTTCATGTAGCTCGCCCTGCTACTGCTTGTGCCCATTCCGAACTTGTTGTTCTCAACAACAAAGATAACTGGTATGCGCTGGAGAGCAGCAAAGTTCATGGCCTCATGGACCTGACCCTGGTTCGCGGCACCATCCCCGTAGAGGGTAACTGCAACATTCTTAGGGGCATCTCGGTTCTCCATGGCGAACCTCCACGCCAGGCCAGCCCCTAACGGAACCTGTGCGCCAACGATGCCGTTCCCGCCGTAGAAGTTATTCTTCACCATGTACATGTGCATGCTCCCACCTTTGCCCTTGCTGCAACCAGTGGCACGGCCGAAGAGCTCTGCGAAGACCTCCTCGACGGTGCCGCCACGGGAGAGGTACCAGCAGTGGTCACGATATGCTGTCACAACGCAGTCATCTCGTGTCAGGATGTTGTCCATTCCCGCTGGGATCGCCTCCTGGCCGATATAAAGATGACAGAAGCCGCGGATCTTCTTGATTTTGTAACTCTGGTCACACATCTGCTCCATGCGGCGGGAAATGAGCATGAACTCGAAGTTCTTCTTGACAATCTCCGGGTCATAGGTCGCCTGCGTCGGGATGGGCTCGAGGTCGGTGCGGTCCGCGGTGTGGAGCTTGAAGGGGACCTTCGGATTGAGGGCAACGGTCTTCGTTGCAAGGAGCGTTCGGGCGGCACAGCGGAACATTTTAGTTTAGACCTTTCGAAAAAGTATAATAAATACTGTGCGGTATAATCTAAATCAGGAAGTTTAGTGTATTAATATATATAGAGAGAGAAAAAAAAGATAATATATTAGTAGCTGAGCTATTTGGAATGAAAAAAGAATCACCCTTTTGAAGTCTAGAAGGGAAAAGTGGAAAGAGAAAAGGATAGTGTCAAAAAGTGAAGTTTGCACTCCAATACACTCTTGTCAATACCTACCGTTCATGCCCTATGGAATATTCCATTCTGGATAATGAAAAAAAGAAGAAATCCCACCAGGCTGTGAGCATCTTTACTTTGTTTGTTAGTCATTCTCAAGGCCCTAAAGGTCAATATACAATAAGAATTAATCCACATCGAATATCGTCCCATGAACTTAGATCTGGCACTTGATTGAATTTGTAATAATAACGATAGCAATAAAAAACATAGGGTAGGTCGTCATTGGCATTGTGTCTTGTACTCCCTATTAGACCTACCAGAACCCTCGCTTCCTACTTTCCGGTAAGGCCTTCGGATCTAGCTCCACAAAAGTGAACTCACTCTCATGCTTTTTCGTCCTCTCCGCCAGACCCAATGTATCCGTGAAGTACGTTGAGCCCCCCTGCCAGAGTGCTGCCTACCATCATGCACAACCAGTAGGACAGGTGCACCCAGTCGAACTCGTCCA